>CM056583.1:10575000-10595000 GCA_029721435.1 Gymnothorax reevesii | reverse complement strand
TACGCGTTGATTGAATAACTGCTGACTACAGCAGAGAAGCGCAAATATGCCACTTAAACTCACACCGAATGCGTGAGAGTTGACAGGTATGTGTTATTAATGAAAACTCACCACACCTGATAATGTTGAGAGTTTTCGGAGTTTCTGTAATGGTAATTTAAATTAATGATTGAAAACAAGTCCTTACCAATCATTGTTTGAGCTTCCCCTATTGCCAGTTCACCGGCCGCCGCTGGTACAGAGGTATGTGTATTTGTATTTGTGTTAGTCTGTGTTGTGCGTGTAAGTCGGTATGTGCATATATGTGAGCGTAGAGGTAAGTGCGTTTATTTTGATGTGTCTCTATCCGCGTGTGTTGGGGTTTGTTTGTGTATTTTTATGTATACCTGTGTGTGTGTGTGTGTGTGTTTGGTTGTTGTTTTGAACGTGGGTGTGTTGTTCCTGACTGTGTGCATATACCTGCTGTGTTTGTGTGCAGTTTTACATGAATCCCCAGTGCCCCCTCACACCAGGCTCCATTCGCTGACTCTGCCCCCTGCCCGCCCTCCCCTGGCAGGGATCCCGCCTCCACAAATTGATCGAGAGTCCCGGAGCTGGACTGGGGAGCGAGGAACATCACCCCCGAGGCTGACTCCCAAAAAAAAATGGCATCCCGACATTTATAATCTGCCAAGAGAAGAGCAAACCGGATTAGGCCCCAGCGTCTGACGCTCGGCGTGTGTGTTTAAGCTGAATGGATGTTTCTCACTGGGAGCGGCGATCTTTGGGGAAATCTAAACCTGTTTAGCCTGGACGGCTGTGCTGGGAGGCTGTATCTATACTGGTAGGGGGGTGTTTGTGGTGGTGGTGGTGGTGGTGGTGGTGTGGGGGTATTTTGGTGAGATTTCCCAGGTGGGGGACTGAACTTTACCCCTGCAGCACCCCCCCCAACCCCGCCTCCACACACACCCTCTTCTCCATCCGTCCCCCAAAGGATTTCTCTGACAAATAAAAAAACAGGATTTCTGAGGGATTTAATTTAAAGGTTCACCGTCTGGCTCAATTACCGTCGGGCCGGCATCTGCCGTTTAAAATTCTCCGCCCGCGGTACTCGGGCAGAATCGTTATTCTCGCCGATCGAGCCAATTAGAGGCCTCCTGTAGGAGGAGGTTCACAGATGAGCCAATTAGGAGCGCATTTCAAGAGCAGGCAGTTTTACGTTCGCGACGCGGCCGTTGAGAGTAGCACATCACCATTTCAATTTAAGAGCCGAGGGAGGTTTGAGGTTAATTGTGGCCCCGCGGAACCTTCTGGATTTACTTCAGGGGGAGGGCGCTTCCTGGACTCATCCGCTGAACCAATGGCAGCACTCTGCCCAAAAAAATGGATCATGTGACTCCATTGAGCTGCCCCACCATTGTCAAGCATTCTTTTTTGGGGATAAACGATCTGATCGCAGCATTTCACTTTTCACAAACTGTGATTGAGTATTCTAAGATGAGCCAAAATGGCTCCCTCCGTGGAGAAAAGCCTAGGATACTTTTTCTGAGGAATTCTGTGGATGTGCTGAGGAATATGTTAGCCGGGCTATCCGTTAATATGTATGCTGGAAGCCTGTCTCCGATTGGTGGGAAAATGTTGGGCGCTTGTTTCTGTCCTTGATGTATCAATATGAACAGATTCTGAATGATTGCGCCCAGGCGGCAGGGGTTAAAGGTGAGGTTATGGGCAATCAAAAGCCTCTTAACTTATTACAATCTGCTCTTTATATATGCAGTAAATATTTACAGCCAGCTAGTTAACTGCGCTATTCTATAACCAACAATTTTATGAGTTTTCATTGCCTTGGGACTACTTTTAGAGGTCGACCACCCCCCCCCCCCCCATCTCTCAAGTTCCCCCATCCGCTATCAACCACTACACCAACCCCTCCCCCCGCCGCTCTCTGAGGCCGTCTCCAGTTCCCTGACCTTCGACCTCCTCGCTTTCCCGCCGAATTTACTGTCAGACCCTGGTCAGCTGTATAATCATTTTTGCGTGTTATGACACATGACTCATCTGTGGCCGCTTTTAATTAGCGTTTAACAATGCAAATAAAACCGCTCAGCGATGTAGCATCTCCACGGTGTGCTGTATCTCTGCCTCTCTCTTCATCCCTCTCCCCCCTCTCTCTTTCTCTGTCTGTCCCTCTCACTCTCCATGCCTATCTATCTCTTTTTTATTCCTTTCCATTTTGTTCAATTTTAATGCTTTATTGCCATGACATATTTTGCCCTATTAATTGCCCATGAGTGCACACTTATCATAATTGAATTTTGGTGACAGTAATAACACGAATGCCAAAAAGACCTGTAATTATACCTTACCCAAGAAATAATAATGAAACATTGATTAAATAAATGATTGAGTTGATAATTTACAGGACTATTTGTGTACCTTTTCTCCCGGTGTTTTCCGCTGTGGTATTATACTTCTATGTGTCAGGATCAGTGAGGAATGTGGTTGGTTTGCTCAGTCAGACGCGAGGAGATCGTGGACTCGCTTATTTGCAGGTCCAGGTCTGCTAGTGTCAGTTAGGACTGTGTCGCCGGTCTCGGTCCTTCGAGTTTTTAGTTCCTTTGTGTTATTCCTTCTTCAGTATCTTAGACTGTGGTTTAACCCTCTGCTCTTTTGGGGTAAATATCATTCATATTCCATTAATGTTTTTTGGTTTCAACCAATGTCGTTCATCTGTTTTGTTGTCCCCCGCCGCGCGGAGCGCGGCAGGACATAGTATTCACGACCGTCCGTCCGTACGTCTGTCTGTCCGTTTATACGTCCCGAATCCTTGTCAGCGAGGTTTCTCAAGAACGAATTGAGGGATTCTCTTCAAATTTGATGTCAACATGCATTAGGGTGATACCCCGGCGCCAGTCCATTTTTGGTGACCTTCGCCTCACTCTCAAGGTCACACCGAGAGATTGCTCATATTTTGACACGATTTCACATTTTGTGGCGGGGGGCAAAGACACGTTAGTGGTAAATACTAGTTATAATTTGGATATATGATCATCCTACTGTGCTCAGGCTACCTGGAGTCTGTAGGGGTTGAATTGGATCTCCGCACCAGTTTTCTCTCTCTGTCTCCCTCTGTTTCTCTCTCTCTCAGTCCAACGTTTCCTCTCCTCCTTTCACTCGCCCTCTCTTTCTTTCTTTCTTTTGTTTATCACACTTTTGTTGTTTTTATTTCATCAGAATGAGTTTCTGGAGGTGAATTCAGATTGGAAAGTCTGCTTCCTAAGCGCATGGCTCACTTCCCACATCCCATTATCTTCCCTGAACACTACGGCTTCCATCGGCAACACCGTGGAACCGAGCTGCTTGTCTGGGAACCTACGGCTGATTCACCTGTTTAACGGATAAAATGGAGGAGTGGAAATCCTTTAATCTGGCTCGAGGTTGAAGCCCAGCGTTGACGTGCAGGAAACTCACTCAGGCACTGAGTTTGGCTGCTCTCTTCGCCCCAAAGGGCCCAGAGTCACTTTGACTTCATAATGTGAGCTGCGAGCGAACAAACTGCCTTGGGTTTGGAAAAGAGAAATGGTCACCTCACCGGCTGCATGAGTGAGTGAGTGAGTAAGTGTGTGTGTGTTTTTGTTTTTATATCATGTGGGGACCAGAATACCTCACAAAGATGGTAAAGTCTGAGAAACCGTGTGGGTGGGTGTGTGTGTGTGTTGTTGTGATATCTTAAGGTCATTCCAAGCTGTCTTATAAACAGAACACAGCTGGAACTTCATATTCAGAATTCAGTGGTGTGTTTTAAGTTAGGTGTCAAGTCACAATCTTTATATGAGGATGCGATCTAAAAGCACCTCTGCTGAACCTTTTTAGAGTAATTTTTATGCAGAGGAATGTAATAATTTGTTCTGAATGTGGGGTAAATATGTTTGTGTGTTTCTGGTAAATTCGTTGGAGTGCACCCGTTTGACCTCAGTACCCACGTAAGCGAGAAAAACATTTCCTCAGACTGAAAGCACTTACATGTTATGTAGGCGTTGAGCTCATGACACATGAATACCTTGCCTTTGTGCTAAATTGCACGCTGTCTTTAGTAATCCAATCAATCATATTCAACACAACCAAGTCTTCTGAAATGCCTCTTCTGCAGAGGTGAATGCGATGAGTAACCTTTGACCTCTCCACCTGAGATAAAGATTCTTTCAGGATCCCACAACCGGCTTTCGCTTGTGATTAACTTTATTTTCATGGAGTCAATAGTCTCCCTAGTCAGTGTAACAAAATGTCTGCGCTCTCATTAAGCCCCCTGACAGCTGAGCTGCCATCGAGAGGCATCTTCTGAGAGACGGTGGTGATAGAGGGAGGGGGTTGCAGTAATTCTCAATCTACCCTACCCCCCTACACTTCTACACTCTTAACATTTCTCTCTCCTCCTCTTCTGTGTGGTCATTTGGAATGGTTACAGTGGGCCTGCTGCGAGGTTAATTAGCTGTTAATGACGCACAAGGAGTTTAGGCTAATTAGCTGTGCTCCTCTCCTGTGCTGCGTGGAGGCCGACCCCACCTGAGGCCTTACTGTTTTTCTGCAGTGCAATTTCGGTTTTTTAGCATCATTTGGATGCACCCGTCTGCGACTTCACGCTTCGTTTTTGGAGGGTCGCCGTACAGCTTACACTGTGTATCCGCGCTGCAGATCGTGATGGTTTTCATGATTGGAGCCCAGAGTTTACGGTCTCAGAACACGCCGGCGGTGCTTCGGAGTGTTTTTAATGCAGTTGTGTGGTACAGAATCGCTGACAGCGAAGAGAATGAAAGGGGAATTAAATGAAATTACGTGAAAGTGTGTTTTCAGCACTTGTGGGTGTTCGGGGAGAGAAAGGGGCTTTAATATGTCTGTCTTCAGATATTCAGATGGGTGTGAGAGACGTGCAGACGCGGCCGCGGGGCACTGACTGCGCAGTCAGGAGCGATCGAGGATGTGCTTTTTCACCAGAGAGAAGGCAGCTAAAGATGGTGCAATTTGTAAGGCTTAAATACGGGGTGTTTTCTGTGGAGAGTGTGTCTTTGGGAGACCGAGGCTGTGCTTCTGTGGGAAAGGATTGAAAGTGTCTCTTTTAAATCCACTTTGTTTCTCCCACCCAGGAGTGGCCGCTAGAGAGGAATGAGGCTCACAAATTTACTTTTATCGGTGGCGAGGCAGGGCCACTCGTTCCCTTACTCAGGTGCACCTCCAGCCATTGATGGTAATGGCTCAGCTGGGATTCAAACACCCAATCGCCGGGCTCACAGGGGAACGTCTTTGCCATGAGCCACCCAGAGATCAAGGGTGTGTCCTTTTATGTGAGGCTATAAAGTCAAGCCGTGCTGAGACGGTGTGGTTGGTTAGGCTTGAGAATGGTGTTTGTGTGTGTGTGTGTGTCTGTGTGTGTGTTCAGTTAAGACAGCACTCATTGGGGGGACGGGTTTGGGTGGGGTCAAGATTGCCCAATCACCATGGTAAGCAAATTCGACATGCCAGACAGACCACACAGGAAACGCATCGCCGTGTATTGGAGATGTGAGCCTGGCTACGTCAAAAAAAAGAGAGAGAAATCGAAGCCTTGGTAGCGCACAGAACAACCGGGAGCCAATCACACGGGCGGAGATGTTCCGGTTCACCGCGCGCCAAAAATGGAGGATGATTTGCACCCTCTGCCCTCCATCCTCGACGACATGGCTGCTTAATTACAGGGAGTGCGTAAATAAGTCACACGCCCGTGGCATTAATTATATCCACAGACCTGCTAGCGTGCAGGCGCAGGAGGCGTTAGCCTCATTAAGAGGGGCTGCGAGGATCAGAGAGTCGGAGAGAGAAGGGAAGGGTCGAGGGCGTGTTGTGACAGCCGAGGTCTCGGGGAACCTGATCGTGCCTGTTAACCCTTTAAATTCTGGTTTTCTCTTGACTTTCGCTTTAACCCTTTCAGCGCCTTCGGCAACTATCCTTGCCCAGTGATGTAAGATATCAAAATCAGACGCTGCTGAAAACCTATCATGTGGCAACTTGTTGAAAAGAGCTGCCGGTAGGGAGCTCTTTTAAACAAGTTGCCACATGATAGGTTTTCAACAGCTCAGGATAGCTACATTTCTAATTCCTTGAAAATGTATTCGGCGCTTAAAGGGTCAAGTACTGTCAAAGTTAGAATGCATTTTTTTTTTCCATTTCGTCGGGACGATGACGCACACATATTCCGCATCTGCCGGTGGCAGCGCATCGCTTAAGCTACATCACACTTATATTGAGAGAAATATTCAAACCTAGGGTGTTGTTATCTGTTTTTACGGCCACAGCATCACATAAAATCGAAAATATGTAGATCTTGTGCATCATTTTACACAACATCGTGCCTCCTGGTTCTGAAATACGTCTCATTAAATGTAGAATTGTTTTTGCAGGAAGTGGATGGAAATAATTTTCTGTTTTACTGTTGTGTTATTTTTATGGAATATACCGCGTTTAGATGCTATCTTGTGGCTATGCAGAATTGGTACACAGGGTAGTTCTTGGGGCAACTGAATTGGAACTTGGTGACTTACTATACAGCTTTGTGAGAAAGCATGTCAAGAACTAAATGATATTTATTCAGTACCTAAGCAATTTATTCCTTAATAATTCAATAATTATGCTCTCCCCAGTGTGTGCTTTCGTTCAGGAGTGGTAGTGGCTATAGATGGCTCATTGATTTTCTCTCTTTTTTTAGCTCTATTTCTCTCCCTCGATCCCACTGCCTCTCTCTCTCTCTCTCTCGCTGTCTCTCTCTCCCTCTATCTGTCATCTCTCTCCCTCTATCTGTCATCTCTCTCCTTTTATCGCTGTCTTTCTGTCTTCATTTCTCAGTACCTCATCGCCATCTTTCCCCATTTCTCTGTCCCTTTATCGCCGTCATTCTCTCTCCATTTCTCTCTCTCTCTCTCTCTCTCTCTCTCTCTCTCTCTCTCTCTCTCTCCTGTTTATTGCATTTGTTTGCTGTACAGTCAGGATGGGATTGTGTTTGTGGAACTGAATTCCGATCACATCTGAGTGTGTACCTCCCTCAGGGTATCTCCGCTCGTTTCATCTCGCCGCCTTCAAACTGCGCCGAGCAATCCTTCCCCCTCTCCTTCCATCCTTCATTTTTCCCCGAATTCCTCTCGCTTTAAAATTTCATCCTGCCAGGCGTCTACGATCAGCTGTCGCAAAATGGCCCTCCAAGACCCTCATTTAGAAAGCGTATCAGAATTGCGGTGCTGATCACAGATCAGGTTTTCCCTGTCCGTACCCCAGCCTTATACATCCTGTGCTCTTGAGGCATAACTGATTCTGAATCAGTTCCTGCATTTCCAAGGCATTTCAGAATCGGGGTACTGATTCACTCAGGAAAATATGCAGCGTTAATTTGAGTCTTACACAAGGTCCTTACTGGTCCCAATTCTTCCATGAACCGAACTCTGTTAAGAGTTAAATTTATATTATGCGTTTTACTGCGGACGCTGGTGTTGTTTTCATCCGCACCCCTCCCTGATAGTAAAGAGGGTTTGCAGAACAGTGAAACTGATCCTTGTTCATCACCGGCTTTATGAAAATGGGTCCTGCTTTATTATCTGAATAAAAGAGAAAGCCGAGGGAAGCTTTGAGTCGTAACGGCCGCGGTGTTCTTTTTGAGCCGGGATTGTAAGCCTGTGTGCCTTTGACTCCCGAACAGCCCTCCGTGGGCTTACTTTACAGCTCATATTGTCTGCTTCCTCGAGCAGCGTGAAGTATTTCCGGCGGAGGTAATGAGCTGTCAGGGAGTCGTGATGGAGGATATAAGCCTGGTGCCGAGCTATAGCTGGATACCTTCGCCCAATCACAGAACTGTGCTCTTGAAGTTTCCACTGGGGATTGACTTCCAAAATTTCAGCTCTGACTTTCAAAATCTGAGCTTCCCTTGTCATTAACCTTCCCTCATTCAAGCCAAAACTCCATCTATCCTTCTATTACTTGACCCGCTAACTTCTGATTCGGGTTATGGGGAGGCTGTGGCCTCGCCTAGCATAGGATATGGGAGAGAGGCAGAGACACACCCAATGGGGCGTGTCAATCCATCATCGCGGTCATGCGCCATGCTATCTTGCGCTAATCAAAACTCATGTCAGCAATTATAAATCATGAACTGTGTTCCTTGCCCCCGCATGGGGGAATCTCCTGCGTTCATTCAAGATCAACAAGGACGGAGCACATTCGGCACCATCGCATTTTGAGGCCTCACAGTCAGGGCTTGTTACTCTGAGTTTACAAATTTAGCTCCTTGTCGCCGCTGTTGTGCTATTGACCCTAGCTAGCACTTTTACCGAAATGTGCTTGGCTTTGTCTCTGCTTCATCATATGAGAAGAGAGGGGAAGATTTTAGTGCATTAAGGAGGGACAGACACGCAAGAAAAGTTGTGTATTCGGATTCAAAAAGCGCATTTTGAATTGGGCGCTGTTACCCAACTGCTTTAATACTTGACCAGCTACAGTATATGGATTGATTGTATGTGGAAAGCTGCGGAGGTCGCATTGGATCGGGCCTTTTCCAGTGACCTGTCTTTCTCAGGCTTCAGGGACAGCCCCTCTCCCGGCGCTGTCGACCCTGTTAGCGGTCTGGCTTTAGCATCCCAGCGCTAGAGCGCGCCTTCCTGGGCAGTAATGAGGCTACATCTCACATCGTCCCTCCAGGTAATCCCCTTACTGCTCAAACTCACTGGAGTAAAGCCTGTGGCCCCCCTCTCGAGGTACAGGTGGGAGGGCAGCCATGCGTGTCCGGCGGGAGAGAGGAGGCCCAAATTGGCAGTTTAACACTTCGCCGTGCTCGCTCCTGCCAGCCAGCCGTGTTCGATAGCGCTTGCCCGTATGGCTTAGTGGCCGTAGCTTGTGCTGCGTTTTATTGAATGAGTGGCGCGGTGGCTGCTAATGGAGCCTGTCGGAGGATCAGCGGAGCTAACGGGCGGTGAGGCGAGCCCCCAGGGGAGTTAGCAGCAGGAACAGTGCATGGTCTCAGGCTGTGTTGGTCTATCGCTCTCCGAAAGGTCACTCGGAGGTCACCTTTTCAACCCTTCTCACTCTGGATTGAACCAGGAAGTGTGCGTGTGTGTGTGTGAGTGCGTGTGTGTGTGTAAGTGTGGGTCTAAGTCAGGAGTGTCAAACTGACCCGTAAACGGGCCAAGAGGCTGCAGGTCTTCAATCCCACTAAGCAGAAGCTCACCTGAAAGCACTGATTTAATCAACTGATCTAGGCCTGCACAACTGATTAGTTGTATCAGGTGTGCTTCTGCATTGTTGGAGTGAAAACCTGCAGCCTCTTGGCCCGTTTACGGGTCAGTTTGACACCCCTGGTGTAAGTGTATCTGAGCATGATACGCAAATGTAACCTTGAAATTCATTATCCATTAATTTTATCCTTTGTGTTAATTGTTGATCCCATAGCTGTCGATCTCGTTTAGTCCTGGTGCTGCTTAACTTTAAGGTGTTTCCACATAACCAGGTTTATGTGGTCACAGCGTTGTTTAATGTTGAGGTTGTTAAGGGGAAATTTCCTAGCACAGAGGATGGAATTAAGGGGAAATATCCAATCACGGTGTTGGAGGTTGAGGGGAAATGTCCTGTCACGGGATGAAGTTGGAGGGAAAATGTCCAATCACTGGGCATGGAGTTTTTGAAGAAACGTCCAATCAGGTTGGATGAAGTTTAAGAAGAAATGTCCAATCACATCAGATGGAGTTTAAGGAGAAATGTCCAATCACAGGGGATGTAGTTTAAGGAGAATGATCCAATCACAGGGGATGTAGTTTAAGGAGAAATATCCAATCACAAGGGATGTAGTGTTAAGGAGAAATGTCCAATCACATCAGATGGAGTTTAAAATAGAAATGTCCTATCACAGCAGATGGAGTTTCAGAAGAAATGTCCAATCACATCAGATGGAGTTTCAGAAGAAATGTCCAATCACAGCTCTTTCCCTTGTGCTTTCCTATTGCCCGCTGGTGTTGCGCTGCTGTAGTATGAAAGCCCTTGCCATGGACTTGAGTCCAACCGCATCACTGCTATTTTTAGGAGACCTCCAGCTGTGAAAAATCCTTAAGAACTCATGAACTTCTGTTGTCCGTCCTTCGCTGCAAAGAATGTGATTCTCAAAGCATTCAAGGAGACGTTTCAGGCCCTGCCAAAAGACGTTCCACAGGGATGCGGCTGCAGCCTTCAAAGTTAAAGAAGTACAGCGAACTCAGCACTGGCTCTGAAGGTCAGCCATGTTTCTTTATTACTCTCAATTAGAATTCCTGGCTCCAAAGCCAACAAGAGCTGCATTTTCTGATCAAATTAACTGACAACAACAATCGATTTGCAGTATCCATCTGTAAATGACGGAAGGACAGTGAAGAGATCACCTCATTGCGATCATCTCCGCTCTCTCCGGGAGTAATTCATCGCGTACACTAGCTCGGCACACTCTGTGCGCTAATCCTGTCGCAGTGTTTCTGGAACGTTCTTTTACAACTTTTTACTTTGGCTTCTTAAGGACCATCTGTGCGGCCCTAATGCGCTAATATTTTATCAGTGTTATTTACTGAGAAGCTTTATCGGCGCACAGCCATCGTGAGCTACTTTATGACGAGGGATTGGTGGGACGTTACACTTAGAACTCGGAAAAATGAGTCACACATACATGGGGGGGGAGTGTTTGTACAGAAGTCATTTATGGATGTGAATTATCACAAAACAGTTGGAAAGTGTGATTTGATTTTGAGCTCTTGCTGTGATAAGAGTTTTTCCTGGATAGAAATGTGAGAGCCGGGCTGTTGCAAGCCTGAGGCCCCGCCATGAGGTCTGATCCATTTTAGGGATTCTGTGCCGAGTTTCTGCTCTTAATTATTACGTCATGGGCAGCTTAGAAATTCAGGGACATCCATAATCGCCCGAAACGGCGGCCTCGGGCAGAAATCCAGAACCTAAAGCGATGGCTCGTGTCAGCGCAAAGATTTTTAAAAATTTGTCTTGCAGATGCTATTAATGGATTTTTGGCCCTACTGCAATTTGCTGGCACCCGCAATAAATTAAAAAAGTGCATTATGGAGGAGTCCAAGGTAAAGAATATGCAAGAAGTGTGAAGGGGAACATGTGTGCGCAGACATGGAGGATAATTGTGAAGTATGGAGGGTGAGTCTGAGGGAACGGTCCTTTATGTGCGTCAATATCAATCAATAGGTCCTTGAAAAACCGTGTGCATCAGTGCCATCATGCTCAGCTGCATTCATTCCTATAAATAGGACAGGCTTTGTCCCACTTGGTCGCTCCCAGTACATTGATTTCCCAGGATGCTCCTGATAGTCCCCTGATCGATAAGGAAGCCAGTGAATAAATCATCTGGTGGTGAGAGAGTTCTGATCTTTGGCCTGCTCACGCTGATATTACTCCACCCATTTCCATCTGCCCCGCCCAACCTCTTGGCCCGCCTCCTTCTGATGATAACCCCACCCATTCTTATGTCAATCTGCCCACTTCCATCTATCCCGTTCGCTCTCTGGACCCGCCCTCTGTCCTCTGAACCCACCTGATCTTTTATGGCCCTACTCACCTCAATTTCTCTTGCCCACTTTTTGGACCGGTCCAACTCTTTGATAACTCCTCCCAATTTTGTATTACCCTGCCGACTTTCTCACCTACTTGCTGCATCCCACCACTCTCTGATAACCCAGCCCAGTCTAATATAACCCCGCCCACTTCCCACCTGCCCTCTCTCTGTAAAACCCACCCACTCATATCAGCCCGCCCACTTCCATCTCACCTACCCTCAGGGTAGAAACCCCACCCACTCTCATCTCGCCCCACAGATGTTATGGTAGCCCCGCCTATTACCATTTCTCTGGCGCACTGTTCGCATCACCTCCCCTCCTCAGTCATTTACTGTTCTTATGATGATGACAATAATTATTATTATTATTAGTATGATGATGATAGTAGTAGTGATGAGTGTTGTGGATGCATCTTGTTAGTGTAGTCATGCTCTGCATGTGTATTCACATGACTTTTAGGCTGTTGGAAGTATAGCTGAATACATATAGCTTATTACACAAGATGAAAATGGAGGTGCATCTCTGTGAGAGTGTGAGCTCAGTGTTATGGGGTGTATGTACAGGATGCTGCAGCGCTCTCCTCTCTCCGGTTATGGAGACAGTTTGACCTTGGCTGCAGTATGGGAGGGGTGCGCGGTGTGTGAGGGGTGTAATTATAGGTGCTGTGTTTATAGGTGCTGGACTTTTCACACATCCTCTCAGCCTTCCCTGACTCTGCTGTGCTCCTTATGACTTTGCCAGCGGCTCTTCCATTCTCCCTTTCCCTCTAACGGTCTCTCTATCCTTCACTCATTCTTTCAGTCCTCTCGATCAGTCCCCACTCACTGCCCTTCATGCTCTCTCCCTCTCTCCTCTCTTTCTTTTACTGCTTTACCGTGTGTGTGTGTGTGTGTGTGTGTGTGTGTGTGTGTGTGTGTGTGTGTATATGTGGAGAGAGAGAGCAGTCAAGAGTACGTGTATGAGAATGGAAAATATTACTGATATTCTGTGCGAAACAGCATCCCTCGGCACTGTGGGCCGTCTCAGTCCTCCAGTGCCCCTCCCAGAATGATGAGATCACTTTACCTCTAATCTATACGGTGACGAGCCCGCACGGACTCTGTCTGGTGCTGCTCTTCAAAGCTTTCAGGGCCCTCTTCCTGGCCAGGATCTGTGAAGCCGAACTTGCTCACCCCATCGCTACGCCGTTAAAAGGCTGTTATTTCAGGTGCAGAATAGCCTCTGACGCAGCGGCCTGAGAATAATTCTGCTATTTTCCCTGATGTAAAGTGGCCTCAAAGTGCATTTTGCCCGGTGGTAATCAACAGTGTTCCAGGAGACGTTTCATTGTGTCGTTTTTAATTTCACCCCAGTTGTTTTACATGTACGACTCCATTAATTGGCAGCTTGCAGTGATATTTTGGCTGTTGACTGAGATGCGCGTTGTCTGAGTTTCAGTCTACTGGATGGTAAGTCTCCGAGAAGCGTCACTGGTGTTGACCAGTCCACAAATGAGCCTCAGGGCAGTGTCAATAATCGCGCTGTTAAAGGGCTGGTTCCTCAGCAAAAATGAATGTTTTTCCGCGAGGTCAGCAGTAAATATGTCAGGTCACACCCCAATACCCCCATCCTTGTCCGCCCTGGGGCTGTGAGTCCGTTCCCAGCGATCACAAGAATACATGTTCCTGTTCCTCTCGCTATAATCAGGAGAGCAGAATCTCCTCTCTGACCTCAGAGCGATCGATTTACCCGCTGACTTGGATTGCCGCCTCAGGGGCTTGGCTATGCGTGAGATAACGCCAGGAGATGGGTTTGGGGTGGCACGCGAGCCCTCACGAGAGGCGTCTGGAATGAAACCTATATTTTGAATAATTTCATCCTCTTCGCTAAGTCATACATGCATAATGACTGACCTGCAGTTTTAAAAGAAACTTCTTTTTAATGTATCGATGAAATATGTATACTGAGTGCAAATGAAAGCGCACCACTTGAAAAAAGTCAATATTTAAGTTGAAATGAACATCAATATAATTTTTATACAACAACAACACTACAGTGACGTCACCTGACATGCCAGGTGCAAGAAATGCGAGAATTTCAAGTTAACTGTAACGCTAGGCAATTTTTTGCAAAAACGCAACATCTTGCACGCACACCACGAGAAAATTAATTTCACTCTGAATTTGTGCACACATTGCCTTTAAAAGCATGTGAATCCGAATAAAATTTCACTTCTTCACTGAAACTTGTGAAACGTCGACACTTTGCCGCAACTTACAGCCCCTGAATGGGAATGTGCCGTAGGCATGCTTCAAATTGGCGCCAGCACCAGGGAAATTGCCAGACGACTACACTGCGCACACACAACAATCACAAGACTCAATCAAAGGTTTCTGCAAACGGGGAGCACTCGGGACGGTCCTCCACCGGGTCAACAACGTGTGACAACGGCACGTCAGGACCGTCAGATCGTACGGGATCATGTCCGAGACCGAACGCTACCAGCGACAAGAACGGCCGCTCAAGTCCAAGGATAATGTGGATTCAGTCACCCCAACACAGTACGGAACCGTCTGCGAGCTGCAGGCCTGCGTGCACGACGTCCTTATTTCAGCCCCATATTGACGGATCGTCACCGAAACCAGCGTCTACAATGGGCAAACAGGCACCAGAATTGGCGACTGCAACAATGGCACGGTGTCATCTTTTCTGACGAGTCACGATTTCACTTAAGGAACTTAGATGGCCGTATTTGTGTTTGGCAGAGACGTGGTGAACGTTACAACGCTGATTGTGTCGTTTAAATGGACCGTTGGGGTGGTGGCAGCGTTATGCTGTGGGATGGAATAAGCTACCGTCACAGAACCCCTCTCCATATCTGCAGAGGAAGGGTGAACGGCATCTACTACCGGGACCAGGTGCTGCAGAACCATGTTGCGCCGTTCTTCAACCAACACCACGATGTCCACACGTTCCAACAGGACAACGCTAGGGCACACACTGCAAGGGTGTCCATGCAGTACCTTGCGCAGCAGAACACCTTGCTTCAGTGGCCAGCTCTGTCACCCGACCTCTCCCCTATCGAGCACTTATGGGATGAAATTGTACGACGTCTTTCACGTCGACGCCAGATGGACAACATCCGAGAACTTGAGGTTGCCCTTGTTCAGGAGTGGAATGCTATCCCTCAGAACACTATCCAGAGACTGATCAACTCCATGCGACGACGATGCACCGCATGTGTCAATGCAAATGGCGGTCACACCCGTTATTGACTTTCCTGTTTGACCCCTACACCAGTTAAACTCCTCTCACGCATTAACATTATCATAAAATGAAATTGAATGATGTTTACATGCCTTCTTAAATCATTCATTATCTCAAATGCATCATGCGTATATACTTCACATATCAATCCGTGGAGCTATTCCAGATTTCGTGACTGGTGCGTTTTCATTTGTACTCAGTATATGACGGTCGACAGCAGTGGTCTCCATTCCTGTTTGTGGAGATCTACTATCCTATAAGTTTTCATTTCTATCCTGATTTGTCACAGCTGCCTCTACTCACTTGCGGCACATTGAAGTCTCCTCTCTGTTGAAGACTGCGTTGTTCAGGATGGGGTGAAACCTACAGGACAGGAGCTCTGAGAGGACAGGTTTGGTCAGCGCTGCTCAACATTATCTGTCAGTCCTGCCCAGATCTCTTCTTGACATTAACCCTGTTCTCCCAAAGGTGCTCTGCGATGCTATTGTGAAGGATTCTGGGAAATTGGCTTTTCTATTTTTCTCGATCTGGACCACCGAAATGTGATGTGAACATTTGCTTTGTGCAGCTATTATTGGGTTTTTGTTTAGTTAACTGAGTATCTTAACCTCTTAAATAATGCCTTAGCTGTAAATCCACGAGTAGAAGTGCACCAAATAAAACATTTCTAACGTCATGCAGAAAACTCTGGAATTTTGAGGTGCAGTTTAGGCTGGTCCATTGCGCACTGACTCTTTACTTTCTCAGTCAGACAGTGGTGAACACGTTACATGGGATGTGCACGTAAATGTGGGCTAGCGAGGGGGATTTTATACGTCCTTTCTGTGAGCTGAAGGCCTGTTCACCAGCTAACAGAAACCCGTCTGCGTTTCCAAGGTAACCGTTCCTCTGACGGCGACCGGTGGTCGTAGCTGGATGGCCAGATGGCGGCCGAGACGATGCAGTATATTGCTGGGTTAGTGCACCTCCCCCCAAGCAGCTGTGCAGCGTTTTCTCCATCTACATGCACAAGCTGACCAACTTTAGCTAAGCCCAATCATGATAGCTGCAAAAAACATACAATAGCAGGCAAAGCACCTCTTGATTTGCAACAGCAATAGTTGCCACGCCTCTCCATGAGCACCCCTGGTTAGATCAAGGTATTAGATGGATTTCACTTTGTGCACCTCTGATGCAACTAATGAAGTCCTGGGTTTTGTAGCTGTGGCGCTTTTTGTGGAAATGCTGCAGATACCTGGATCTGGCAGTAGGAGAGGAGCGGTTTTTGGAAGAAAACGCTGCACCACTGCGGCCGTAGCGTTCAATTTCCGCTTCGTTCTCAGCTTTTTTTATCTTCTCTTATCGTGACTCTGCCAAAACCACATCACACAGCCCTGACAACATCGCCGCCTGCTTTGGTGATGTCACGTCTGACTGTGATTTTGCAGTTAGCTCTGTTGGCCTCCGGGCAGAGTTTTGATTCATTGAAATATATCACCCTTTTGAGGTCACTGATAAGCCCTGGATCCTTTCAGCAAAGACATTTTTTGGCAGGTTTGTCGGCTGTCAGAACGGAGCAGAGTTGAAAGAATTTGTCATTCCACCTGCTATTGGAAGGTCATGCTATGAGAAATTCACAGTTATGGCACTACAATTTACGTTGTTTAAAACGACACTCAAAAACATCAAGTTAAAGTAACTGTATACCTCCTTGTTGGTGCTTCACCCCATGGACTGTATTACAAACTTCTAAAGCAGTATCTGAAACTGTCTGCAACTTCTGTTCTTGGTGAATACTTATTTGATTAACAGCCAAATCAAGATTGAAGGTTGTTTGTTTGTGAGTGCACACGACGAGTTGATGAAGTACTTAAAAAACTGCTCTTAATTGCAAGTTAAGTTTAAGGAGTAAAGTGTTTTTCTCACTGGGTTTGCAAACTGTTGGCGACTGCGGCAAATGGTCATTCACCACATTTGCCATTCATTCTGCAATAATTCTGCAAATAGCCTCCAAGTCCTCGCCGTGCTTGCCTGCTATTTGCCGATCTCACTCTTATTCGCCAAGGAGTTTTGAACATGTTCAAAAATTTGAAGAATCTTTGGCAAACATGTCTTTTCACCAAATGCTCTGCAAATACTCGCCACAGTCACCAACTGTTCTCCAAACGGTCGCCAAATATTCTTTGTGGTTGTCAACGATTCTTCAATCATTTGCCTCCTTCAGGAATGTGGCCATTTTTGCAGAATAGTTGGCCAATAGACTGAATGGTTGGAGACTAGTTGCAGAGTAGTTTGAGAATAGTTTACGAATCTTTTATTCACCATGCATGAGGGCAGGACTCATAGTATTTTTCAATTCAGTTTTTTTGAACATTCATTTTGCTTGCACAATCTTTGGTGTTAGTGTGCAGCTGTCTGGCCATTGATACTGGAAAGAAATGTAACATTACGCTTGTGTAATCTCTACTTCGAGCCAAACATTAAAAAATGCTGGTATTCTAAGGAATTATACTCTGTTATATTGCTAGAGATTAAACTCACAAATACCAAGATCATGCTCAGCTTAAAGATTTCTCATAACTCAAGCACTACACATCCTTGTCAGTGCCCGTTTAACGTCTGATATAGCTGTTGAGTGGCATTAGCCTGCTTATCAGCTGCTTTCAATCTGTTAAAGAGTTAATTAGTATGTTCAGTCTCATTTATGTCTTACCAGCTTTCGTTTCCTTGTAAAGCACCGTTCAAATATCATGTTTCAATTGCATTTGTAATGTGCAAGTTCCAATAGAAAATTTAATTAATGTAATTATATTTTTGGTGCATAATTTTCTACGATCCAGACTGATATTAAACTATTGAACTACCAAATAGGAGCACGATTATAGAACGGTGTCTCCGAGCAAAAAAAAATGCTGGACAGAGCCTAAATTTGCGGGACACTGGAAATGAGACGAAAATGCTGTGCGGAGCAGTGCAAAGTGGGACACCTGGTCACCCTTTTAGCTGACTATTCACAGACTATTTTTTAAGAAGTTGCCAACCGTTTGCCAAACAGTCACCACAGTCGCCATCTTTGCCAAAATGTCGCTGGCTGTTCGCAGGGATCTGCCAGCTGCTCGTGAACTGTTCGTCGACTACTCACCAAAAAGTCACTAGAAAGTCATCAACAAATCGCCAATTGGTATCTCTCTGACTGGCGAATACATGGCAAATAATTCACGACCGCAGGATCGCCAAAAAGTCATCAAAAACTGTTGTCACCACTGTCATCAAAGGTTTGTCGCACCGTGAGATACTCACTCACTTGCCTGATCACGATCTATTAGCATTTTGCTGCCATTTTATATTAGCTGAATTAAATTTTCAAAATCCTGAACATGCACTTGTCCCAACATAACCTTTTTTTCTAAAGCCATTTTTATGTATATTTACACTGTGGTTTTATTACGGAGAGGAAATAATTTGGCATGGCATTGATGTTTCAGTTTTTATTATGTAAACTATAAAGATGAAATAATGAGACCTGATGTCAAGGCAGTTATTTTCTCTTTGCCGCCAAAGAGCCGCTTTTTCGAAAATGACATCATTTTGGCAATGAGTCTGGAAATGGTGTGCGAATACCGGAGATGCTGACCTGCATTTGCATTCTGTGTCTCCAACTCTCATCATCTGAAATGTCGCTCTCAGTCTCTTGCCGTGTACCTGTGCGTCTGCCTGAATGTGAGTAATACTCCTCATTATCACTCTATGTATTTCAATCGATTTCGAATTTCATGAAACTGTTTTCTTCTGATGAATCCTTCCGCACTTCAAAGTCAGTTTTTTGGCTAGTTTTTCGCCAGGAGAATTGAGAAATTTCCCAGTTCAGCTGTAACCAGAAGCAAAAACTAGCTGAGCCTATTAAATTTTTATTTGCAAAAATGAACCAGTTTTCTGTAATGTTGGCAGGCTATTGCATAAACGCTTTGATTGCCGTTCCCATGTGTGGTTGTGGTGCTCTGAGCAGTACACGCCACTCCTCCATTGACAGCAGTTGCAAAAACCCAAATGGCCCAACAGCGACATGATATGTTGTCAGACCTTGGCGGTAGTTAGCGGTTGCCCATTTTCTTGCTCAGGGAGATGTCCACCGACCTAACTCAGGAAATGCTGCGGCCTCTCCTGACAAATTGCTGAGTTTTGGGTGGTTTTGTTTCAGGCCTACCAAAGAAAACAGCCAAGCTATAACAGAAGTTTGTCAGATGTGTACCTTTTTCAAATAACCAGCAACACAAAATTGAAAACATGCCACATTCTTCCCGCAAAACTTTGCGCGACAACTCTTCGAAGTTGATGCATTTTCACCAGAACCGAACTCAAAAAATCGCACGGCCTGTAACAAACACTGAGACAAACCAAATGACTTTTTAAATAATGTGTCGCTGGTGGACATCTGACAAACTTCTGTTCCAGCTTGGCCGTTTTCTTCGGGTGGGGAGGATCTTGTCTGTCTGTTGGTGTAACACCCAGAAGATCTCTGTTCTCTTAACCCTTCAAAGAGTAGACTTATTCGAAACTCCATTGCTTTTAATTTGGAGTCGTGACTGTGACATCGGCATTAGAATGTTCAGATGAGAACATCCCGATCTCGTATCGGAGATCATACACCTAACAGAGCTCGATGAGCTAACGGGAAGCTGGCTACCGACCTCAAATGGTGGATATAATTGGGCAGGCCCCAAACAGCCTATCTGGGAGCTCAAAGCGGCTGCGGTCTCGTTGGCAGATAATTGGCGCCACGTGCGAGGTGCAGCAGGCTCTCAAAGCCGATGAACTCCGGACAAACCACTGGTGGGCTTCGTGCCAGCAGGTAATTGGATCCAGGCGACGGTAGTCGGATGGGGATTTGAGGCCGGAGGCCGGAAAACGTCCCCAGCCGCCTCGATCTCGTGCCACTGGTGTGAAATCGTGGGGTCGTCCTAATTTGCACCTACTGTTAAGCCACGTCGCCACCTTCGCCAGTGGGCCAGGCCAAATCCCCCCCCTCCCCCCTGATGATCGCAATGTGCAAGTGGAGTGCTGTCCTAAAGTATTTGGACAGTAGATCTGGGAGAAAAAAATGGCAGTAATTCCTGCACAGCTCTCATGGTTTGGATGTAAATGCCTGATGCGGATTTAAACTGACAGGCTCCATTTTAGTCGCATTTATTCAGA
>CM056583.1:10465000-10570000 GCA_029721435.1 Gymnothorax reevesii | reverse complement strand
AAATGGCTAAAACCTGCAGCCAAGGTGACCGTCAAGGTCCGGGCAGTCGATTCAGCCAGACTCCTCATTTGACACGCTTAAAGCCTACCTTGAACGTCGACTCTCAGTATTGCTGGACAAAATTCTTGTAAAGGTTTGCGCAGTGAGGGAGGCCATGTTTTGATGTCTTAATCACTTCAGGTTGAGTTTTTTCATCTTCCTCATGCATTTTGAGTCAAAGGGTGTTATTATTTCCAGCAGATATTTGACCGTGGTCCGATTCAAAGGCTGCTTGTCCTTGATTCTGACCTGCTTCTCAGTGAAGTCCAGGTTTTATTTCTCCGCACAGAACCAGTGCGGCGAGGCCTGAGACAATCATTGACTTAAAGATTTAGTTTGATGTTATTTCACACAGAAGATTAAGGAAGTGGAAGCCAGTTATTGGCTCAGATGAGATGATGTGAGGACTCATAACTGTCAGGAGGGAAGAGAGGTTGTGTCGGAGAAATGATGAGACGTGAGTCGTTTCATTCTGTTCGTCCCTTCTCTGCACCTGTCGGGGAAATCGATCCAAATCGACCGCCGCAAAGGGGATTCCATTCTGTTAAATGGGTTTAGTAGGAATAAGGAACATGGAGCTCATGCTGTGTGGAAGTAGTTTTTGTGAAAATGTAATGTATAAATGATTAACACGCAAAGCTGCTTCCACACCGGAAGCGAAACCCATTTTTTGCGCGACAGATTACATTCAAAGTCAATCTGTCGTGCGAAAAATTCATTTCGCATCCAGTGTGAGAGCGGCTTTAAAGGCAAGAAAACACTTGGTACAACTTTAGTAATTCCGGAGTTCAAAAAACCCAACCAATAATTTTTGCGATTTTATTGGAGCGAATAATTCACTATCAAACATGGCTAAATTCCGGTTCGAGAGTTCCGCCATTTTGTCATGGCTCTGCTGCGATGCTGATGTCAGTGTTTCCAGGGGCGTTGGGATTGCATAATGGGAACCGGTGCCTGGACAGAGCCCTCGAACTGTCACTTTCAGATCGGTTGGAACACCCAAACGCCGCACATTGAGGCATGTTGACACCGTATCCATAAATTTCCGTTCATGGGATGATAACCTTTGCGAGACTGATCTATCAGAACTATCAGAACAGCGTCAAACAACAAAATATTTTCTGACGTTTCAATACTGTTTTGCTACGTGTCAACTGTGCGATGGGCTTATGTGTCGTCACACCGACCTCCGGGCAGAAGATTTCAGAATACCTTCCCCCCTCTGCCATGTTTCCTACTGTGCGAGTGACTGTCTGCAACTAATGTCCCTTCAAAAGAAAATTTGAAGGACTGGGAACAATTTATTGAAATTTTTGACCCCCTCATATTGCCTTCCTTCACCCGCTCTTCTCACTGGTCCGTCTGATGACCTGCCTGCCTGCCACAGGACCAGGAGGCTTAAAGGAGCCCGACGCTCAGATGCGTGAGCACCTCCTGTTTTACACTGAGGACGCTTTGTGTGTTCTACTTGTATTCATCCGTAGATTTAGCTGCATCATCAGAGCCCATTGTGCGGTGAATGGCTCGGTAATCCACAGCTATGGTGAGTGTCGCCACCTGTCCGCCATCTGCCCCTTCATGCACGGTTTTCCGCCACGTTCTCTGGCCTTTGGCCGCACTCTGGAGGCGCCGCGCGAGTGATTGGGCCAGCGCTCTAGAATACACTCCAAAGCTGCGGCCTCAGTGTACCGTCAGCTGAGCTCGGGAGTCAGCTGGCCTTAAAAAAAACTTTGAGACGAGTTAGTCAGTTCCAACAAATCTGACGAGTCTTTACCCCGTCTGAAGGCTTAGAATCAAATTTCCTTTGCTGTTTCTGCTCAGTTATGCAAAATATTGTCAATGGGATGCGATTATCGAAAGATTTGCCTGCGGGTGGATACTGCTCCTCAATATTTTATACACTGACCCTCCGCTAATATTTTATTACTTGAGCATAAAAAAAATTAGGGCTCATTATAAGAATGAAACCTCTCGCTGAGATGGTTGTTTTTTAGATGTGGAAGCTGATGTCTCTGACCGGTGTGGTCCGGAAGGGTGGGCCCCGTGAGGCCTGCTAGGGGCCGCTGCGAGCCGATAAATGGCGGGTCCCACAGGTGGCCCCAGGAGAAAGGTTATTAACTTCCTGCTTGAAATGAAAACGCTGCGCAATCTGCTGCTCATTCGGGCGCCTCGTTTGTCTGCTGGTTTACCCCTCCCACCCTGTTTGGACATCAATAATGCACAGCGTTCATCAGAGGAGAAAACAGCCTCTCTCTTCTCTCTCTCGCCCACTCTCTTTCTCTCTCTCCCTCTATCTCTCCATCTCTCTTTCTCTCCTCCTTTCTCTGACATCACTTTCCCCTCCTTCCCCCACTGCCTTCCCTCTTCCTCATTATCTCCCATCATCTCTCCCCTCCCCCTTTCTCTGCCTCACTCCCTCCCTCTCTCTCCTCTTCCTCTCTGTCTTACTCTCCTCTTTTCTCTTTGCCTTGTGCTGTTTCTATCCCTCTTTCTCTATGAATTTTTTCCCTTCTCTTGCTCACGCACCTCTTTCATTCTTTCTCCCTCACCATCTTTTTTCTATCTCTCTCGTTCCTCCTCTCACTTGCTGTCTCTCTCTCTAACTCTCCATTTCTTCTTCTTCTCATTCTCTTGCTCTCTCTCACTCCATACGGCTCTCTCCCTCGCTCACTCGCCACCCCTCCCTCTCCCTGTTTCTCTCTCTCTCTCTCCGTCCCTCCCTCTCTCTCTCTCGTCTGGTGGTCTCCATGGGCCTGTGCTCAAGTGACCCTCGTGTTTGCAATTCACATGAAAGAGTTCCTTCATAAACTTGTTATGAATCATGCATAATGCCTTTATGAGTGTAACATTACTGCATTATAAAATATTTATAAGCCAGTGCTGTGTTTTTGGTGCTTTTTCTGCTTGAGAGGGGTTTTTATTCTGCAAACTTTATCTCTAGTGTTTCTTTTCTGCTCCCCTGTTTTTATTTGGGCCTGTTTGCTCCAATCCACCAGTCAAATGAGGTGAGGAGGCTTCACACAAAGTGCCCCCCCTATTGGCCTGGCTGTATTAATGTCCACCTTGTCCCTCTTATGCCAAATGCAGGATTTACTAACCTTCAGATTAAAATACTTTCACTTCTTTAGGCCCAGAACCTTCCAGCGCCAGAAGAAAAACTAACTTTAAAAAATATTGCTAAAAGATGAACCCTTTTGATTAAAATTTTAGAAACACCAACTGCTCGTCCCCAAGAACTACCAGTGAAACAAATCAAAACATTTCATTCCTCAATGTGACTTTGACTCTTAAAGCAGTGCATCAATGGTCTTCAGGGGTTTGACTGTTTTTTTAAGAAGTACAAATGCATTGAACTTGTGAATTTGTGATGCAATTGTTATCTGTATAATAGATATTATGCGATGCTTTCAGTGTGTTAAATTGTTCTGCACTTTTCTGTTTATAACTTGACTCAAGAAATGAGAAAATGCCGCAATTTATTGTTAATGCATTTCTTTTTAGTCGCGTATTACTTATTTAGACTTTAGTTAAACACTATTATAGCCACAAATAGATAAACATAGCACAGTCCTGGAGGGCTGCTGTGTTTGCTGGCTTTTGTTTACACTAATTACCTTGTTTGAATGTGCTAATTGCAGTGTGCCGCTAATTGGTTGTATGTATCATCAGTGCCTCACTAGTAGATTATAGATCAGATTCTCTTACAGTGACACTGGAATATTCTTTGGCTGACATTCATGTGCTTATCTAGAAATGTCGTTAAAATGTCAGATGGCAAGGGTGTTTGGACTAATTAAGCGATAAAGGCCGGAAGTTAGCCCTGGGAAAATGGCGGACAATTGGTTCGGGCCCTCAGTGCCATGCTCTGTGGTCTGATGAGAAAAACAGATTTCTTGGCTCAGTTGTTTGAGGAATTCTCGCTGTTTCACTCAGACAGGATGCCAGTGCATCTCCAGTAGGCTCACTTAATCAAACATCTCCAGAAAATCAAACATCTCCGGCAAAGAAGCTGCCATAAAGTGTGTGTTTACTCGAGGAGAGATGGGGAGCAGTTTTGGCTACAGGAAGTGTTAACAGTCTCTCCGCTCCTGAGTTGTCTTTCCTGTCGAACCGCCTCTCATTCATAAGTCACGGGTGATTGAACCCTGATTGGTTGAAGTTTTTTGAGTAAGGGTGGAGGTCGGTTGGCTATTGGCCAGCCTGAAGTGTCCTCAGAGGGGACCTTCTCCATTTGTTCGTGGCTTGTAGAAACAATTTCGGGACCCGATTGGGGAATTACATCGCGAGAAAAGAGAGGCCTGTTGGAAAGACAGCAGTGCCGGTGTGTGGGACGTCCCAGGATAAATGAAGCCCATTAAAAAGCCTCACGCTCGAAACCTGCGCCATTTTTCACCCGAAACGTCCCGTCGCTCGGCCGCGCCCTCCCCCGCTGGCGAGAACTTCATCAATTTGTATTAAATTAGACCCCTTCTGATAGAAAATAAATCAAGGGGAATTAAATTGAGCACCGCAAGAGCTTTGAAGCTGTGAACAGAAGCGAGGGATCATCTTTAGAGACTTTGGAGCTGATGGCTGAAATTGTTCTTCTTCTTTCGAACTGCAGTGCCCTTGTGGCATTAATATCTCTGGCAGTTTTCATATCGGGGGAAAAAAAAAGATTCTTTGGGAGGAGAGTGTGCCTGGAGGGCTGTTTCCTGTGCAGGTGTGTGTCAGATCCCCAGTTTTTTTTGTCGTTGGTTACCCAACTCCTTCACATATGAACTATTTTGTCTCATTCCCCATCTGGGCTGCAGGCTTCGGTGACAGTTCTGGGATGGGCAGATGAGCACATCAAGGGTTTGGAGCGCAATGGTTATATGTCCATTTTAGAGGTTGCGAGAAAAATTTATTTTTAGGTTTCCAAGTGTTCTATTAAATCAGGTATTTTATATCATTATATCTCCGAACGTCGAATGGCGTTCCGGGGGATATTATGTTTTTGGTCCGGCCGCCACCGCCGCACTACGTGTTAACGCGATAACTTCAGTAATATTTTAATTACAAATTTCAAATTTTGCTCATAAGTAAGTATCATAAAGAGGAAGAACTGATTCGATTTTGGACAATTTACGACGTCTAGATTGACCACCAGGGGCCAAAAACGGAAAAAAATCACTGTTCCGCAATAACTTCAGTAATATTTCAATTACAATTTTCAAGTTTTGCATATAAGTAAGTATCATAAAGAGGAAGAACTGATTCGATTTTGGACAATTTACAATTTCTAGATTGGCCACCAGGAGCTGAAAACTGAAAAAAAATCACTGTTTTTATTATATCTCTGGAAATATTTGTCCGATTGACCTCAAATCAAGTGCAAATGAAAGGTCATGACCTGAGGATGTGTCCCACGATGACATCATACCTGTATGGTTCAAAATTTTGACTCAAGGTGGAGCTTTGTCACATAAAATTCGCCATTTTTGCTATATCTTTAGAACTATTTCTCCAATTGACATGAAACTATGTGCAACTGCAAGGTCATGACCTCACAACGTGTCACATGATGACATCATACCTGTATGGTTCAATATTTTGCCACCAGGTGGCGCTTTGTGATGGAAAATGACCATTTTGGCCATATCTTCAGAACCATTTGACCGATTGACCTGAAATTAAGTTCAAATGAAAGTCTATTCACAGATCGGGGAATTGGCGGATTGGGGGCATTCGGGGATATACCCCCAGCCGTTGCCTCCGACAGCATAAGCCCAGTATTTTTCAACCAGTCACTCTTTTGCTGCATGGTTCAGAAATGTATTCAACACCTAAGTTTTCATAGGAGTGTAACCGCAACATCATGGTCAAAATTGCCAAAAATGGACACGTCTCCTTAGTGCTCCAACAATTCTAGCACATGATGTGACATAACACCATGATGATTGGTTGAAGGTAAGTTTGTTTGCAATGGAAGACAGACTATTCTGTATTAAAATTCATGTTCATTCATCAAAATGTCAATGTTTCATTCATTTAAGCAGATTTTGTTGGACATATCGCAAAATGATAATGTGAATTCTGACTAAAAATGAATGCAGATGGACGTATAGTTATTGTGCTCCAAGGATCAAGGATTAGCTGATAGAAAGCTGTGACAGCCATGACAAAATTTGGACATTTAACCATTGTGCTCCAACCCCTCAACATGCTCTCTGAAACATGCAGTAAATCAGGAAATCGTGGCGCCCAAAACTGACCTGGGGGCGTCTCACCTCAGTGATTAATTGTGTAATCCTTGTGAAATGTGTCCTTCAAGTTCCAGAGCTACCAGGGCCAGTTGTGTCACCCTGCTGAGCAATAAGAAGTCACTCCATCAGGATTTGATGAGAGACTGTTGCATTAAGGCTTTTGATTGGCTCATTCCCACATGACCTTGTTGAGCTACAAGGCTCACGATTGACTCACTCTGGCATGACCCTGACGCAACAAGGCTCATGACTGGCTCGCTCTAACGTGACTCCAAATGACTTGGCTCGTGATTGGCTCACTAAACAGCGAGGCTCACGACTGGCTCACTCTCAACTCAAATCAAAGCAACGAAGCTCACGATTGGCTGATGCCACCGGCAAACCTGAATACGCAAGTACTTTGAAAGAAATCGGAATACAGGCAGTACAGTAGGGATCTTCTGCTCTATCGCGGCATGTGATCTGACAGCGTTTCATGATAAGCGATGTATCGTTATGGCGTTCAGAGTGAGGTGAAAAGGAGCAACAGGCCGTATGAGTTATCCTCAATTTAGAGCGCAGTGAAGATCCTCCAGCTCTTTGTTCGCAGGCCTTGCTCCCGGATCTGTGAAGTAAGCTTTTTTTAAATCTTATACCAGCCTTGAAATGAAGAGGAAAAAAGCGGCGGAATAAAGACAGCGGGCGACTGCGGCGGAATAATTACTCGGTGTGTGACTCCGGCGCCGCTCTCCTCGCGGAGTCGCTGTCTGTTCTTGAGCACCGACCCCTTCAGCCTTGAAGTGGGAGTCTGGAGCGGCTGCAGTAATGAGGCCCCCCCCCACCCGCACCCGCACCCCCTCCCCACCTCGCTCTCTGTACAGAGCTGAGTGCTGCGCTGCAGTTTTTCCACTTTTTTATCGCCGCGTTGTGGAGTTTTTTTTTTTTCTTTTTTTTGGAAGGCAAAGGTTTGCTTGTGGTGGCAATAGAGGATTTCTCTCTCTCTCTCTCTCTCTCTCTCTCTTACTTTCTCTCTCCCTGACTCTTTTTTCATGCTATCTCGTCCCGTCTCTTTCATGCTCTCTCCTTCCCTCTCTCTCTCTTTTGTGCTATATCTTCCCACCTTCTTTTTTCTCTCTCTTCTCTCTGTTTCATTTCTCTCTCCCTCCCTCCCTCCCTCCCTCTTTGTCCCTCTATCTTTCCTCTTTCCCTCCCTCTTTCATCTTAGTCTCATTCTCACTCTTTCTTCCTTTCTCTCGTTGTTTTGCTCGTCCTCTCTTTCTCACTCTTTTTTCCCCTCCCGCGCTCTGTCTCTCAGCTCTCTCCCCCTCTCTCGTTCCTGGTGATTTGAATCTGCGGCTGTCATCTGGCCAGTAATTGAAATGGACGTGATGAATCGCTTAATTACCTTTAATGGCTGATTCATGGAGAGGAGCGGGAGGGAGATAAGAGCGAGGGGAGGCGGAGCCTGCAGACATAGGGCTCCTCTGATTGGGCCGGTGTTATTGTCATGGGCTTACCCCCCCGTTCCCCCACACCCCCACCCCCCCTTGCCCAACTCCTGCCTCCCAAACTGGAGAATTTGCAGAGTGACAGGTGGAGCATGTTTCAGAATATCCAATGTGTTGGGAATATGACTGAAGGTCCAACTTCCTTGTCGTCCAGCGTTCGGAGTTGTGCTTCTGGACCCTGTTCCCTAGGTGGTCCGGATAGTGTTCCAGTGGTGGTTTCCCAACAGCGCGCCGGTGGCGATCTCAATTAACGTTCCCATCGTGTTGTGGTTTAGATATTGGTCGTGCACACTTACTAAAAGCCACCAGGAAAATTAAAATTTTTTAAATCAGGACAACATTTCGATCCAACAATTCATCGAAATGTTGTTCCAATTTAATAAATAAAAATTTTCTTGGTGGCTTGGAGTAGGTGTGCAGACATCCCTTCCTTTTTCCATTGACGGGTTTTATTCGATGGCCTTGCGCCTAAACGTGATGTGCGTATAATTCTTTCTTCGTGTCAGACGTTTGTCATGCAGCATTGTGGTCCAAACAGCATTCTTGCACTGATCCAGATGGGAGCACCTTGCTGGTACACCTTGGCGGTTCCCCCAGATCTTGTGACCGCACCTGGGTTCACTGAAATCCTGGACCCGCTTTTCTACCGCACATATTGTGCCACAATTTTACGTCTTTACTTAATCCTGTGTGCCATTGTGGAGTCAGTCAGACATGATTGGTGGTGATTGTTGGCTCCGCTAAGTTTGGAGTCGATTCAAACGCCTCCTCCTGCTCTGAACAGCTCAGCAAATCCGTGCACTTAAAAAATGACCCGCAATTAACTGCAAATGTTCACTTTTTTATCTTGTTACAAAAAGTTTGTCGGTTCAGCAGTCGCGGAGGTTTAACACCCGCTCTGTGTATGGGGAAGAGCTGAAGGCTAACCCTTTCATTAATTGTAAATGGAGGCATGGGTAAATGTTAATTAAATCCGGGCCATTTTTACTAGCTGTGAAACTTGGAGCCATTGCTCTCTCATAGACTGCGGCTCTTATTAAGCTGCTTGAATGCACCCAGATGTAGCGGAGGTCACAGTGTATGAAGTCTGCTCGATTACCGAAGTGTGGTAATATAATTTAATGAAGTCCAGTGGTACGCCACGATCCTCGTTCAAATGACAGCCTGGATGTGGAGCTCAGGTATGCAGTGTGAATGTCCCGTACCTGAAGGTTGTGCCGACTTGCTGGTTCAGCAGTACATTGGTGAAACGTTTCATCCATGACCTCAGTGACTCGGCAAAACACGATTGTTGCCAAAACTTGACTATATGGACTTGCTTTGGTCCCAGTGGATAGGACTGTCTGTGTTGTGCCTGAATGTAATCTAAATGGATGACGAACCGGCTAAGAAATATGGCCGCCGTGGAAGGCTTATCGAAGTGGCGGGAACTTGCCATTTAGGCAACGCTAAGCTAACCAAACGAGACATAAAAAAAATGCAGAATATACAAAAAAAGAACCATGAAAAACAAATATCAAAACTGGTCGAAAGTGCATCGCAAGTAATGCAGTTCTGAGGCGCTGTGTGAATCTGAGCAGTATGAGTCAACAAAATGGCCGCTGCCCCATTCTCCCGAGTGGTATCAAATATCACTACTGTAGGTATAAGGCAATATACTCCTGCTTGAAATTTGAACAAGGTGAATATTTCTGCATTTTTACAGATCAACATATCTTACATCTGCTCAGGAGGATTGGCTCTTGCTGTCGAAGGAGGTCGACTCTCTCCAGATTCTTTCCGCTCACGTTTGCTGGGGTCAAAAGTTGTAAACAGTCAAAGCAGCTATGCCTTCCCTGTTCGGCACACTTAAGACAAACTCATTTTTTAAATGAAACTGAACGTTAGCCCCCCCAGGCTCTTAGTTTTTATTATGATGTCACTTCCTGTCACAGCTCACTACGTTTTCCTGGCAACTACAAAAAAGCTTGGCTGTTTCTTTTTTTTTTTTTTTTTTGGAAGGATTAGAGGGAGATTGGACGGGCCTGCCCTCTATTGTATTTCCTTAACCATTTTTAACGAAGATAAAAAGCAGAGACTGTAACAGAGTGGCAGCGCAGAGAGTGTCATGGTGGGGGTTGCGCCCCCGTCTCAGTGGCGGGGAGGGGATTTACGTTTAGTCTCAGTCTCCGCTGCCCGAGTGAGTGCTGAGTGCACGTCTCGCCTCATATTTAACGTCATCGGCTTGGAGACGGATCGGGTCCCATTAATTAAAGAGGAGTTATTGTAGGAAAAGCTTTTTTTAATCTGGCTTCTTCAGTTCTTGATTTATATTCCTTTTTACGACAGGACACATTTCAACTTCAACGGAGAAGTCTTCGGATGTATAAAGAAAATTGCCCTTGCGTTAATTAAGTGTAAAAATGTCCTCTTAATAATTTTCTTTCTTTAGTTTTATTTCAAGAAATATCTGGTGATTAGGAGCACTTCTTCACAGATAAGTAGTCATGGCCTATTAATAGCGGTGGGAAGTAAAGGGGGGGTATTAATGGTAGAGGACCTGATGGGTATTGTGGTATTGTAGAGGGGGGTTATTCAAAACTCAGGGATACTTGTGTGGTGTAATGGGGCCTCCACAGGGCCACAGCGCTGGATTGTTTGAGAGTTTGCACTCCTATCTATATTGGCCCCTTTTTTCTACAGTGGGGGCCCATTGCTCACTTAGGGGCTGACATGTGGTTGGAAAACGGCCGTTGGTGCTGCATTACAGCCGGAATAAAGTGAGAGATCCAGGGACAGAACTCTCAGTAATGTAGGTAGAGGAGCATGTTTAGGGGATAGTGGAGGCTAATTTGTTTACTGTACAGGGAAACGACTTGCTGGATTCTAAACTTTATTGTGCTGTAGTTGTTTAGCAGGTTCATTAGCTTGAATTATAGATTGCAGTCTTGAATGCGGCATTCTAATCTTTACCTCACCGAGTGAACAATGAAGTTTAGTCTTAGCTAATCTACTTTAATCTCATATGGGGGACCCTAGGTCTCCAGGGAGAAAATTTTGATAAATGGAATTTGAAATTCATGCCCCCAAATTGCTTAATTTGTTTCCTCAGATTAGTAATTCATGCCCTCAATTAAATTTGTTCCCTCGCATTATAAATGTTCCCTTGAATTGCTAATTGGTGCCTCAGAAAGACTAATTTATTCCCACATCACCGCCAAAACATTTAATGTTATCAACATGCAAGCGAAGATTAAGGCCTGTGCAGTTTTCATGGAACACTGTGCAATCGCAAACATTAGTTGCCATTGTAACTATAGTGATGGAGTTATAGACATGGATGGCATGGGAAAGGTCAACAATAACAAATAATGTATGTGAAAGGACTAATTTTAAACTTGTGGCAATAAATAAAATCATTGTTGACGACATCAGTTAATTTCAATTCGCATTATCATATTGAGGGGACGTGAATATAATTCTAGGGTACAAATTAGTGATTAGAGGCCACAATTAAAACATTTATGGTTATGATTTTTCAAGATGGGGACATGTCAGGTTTTTGGAGAGGTGGTGTTTTTGTTTTCTGGAGGTTTGTGAAGGAACAAATGCAGGCATCTGGCTGTTGTCAAAATTCAAACGTGTGCCGCAGTCTTTCCGTAATCTGAAAATAGCAGCCGGCAAAACTTACCACGGCGTGCGTTATTTGATCAGGTTTGTAGTGTGTATTAATGTTGCCCGGCTCCCTTACTCTTGACTGGTATAACTGCACTGTTGCTTCTTTCTTTGTTCTCTTCTTCTTTGGTAAAGAAACCAGAGAAGCTGGCTTCTACACATCAGGCCCATTGTCTCACTGCGCTGCTCATCTCTTATTTAGAGGAAACCTGCGGTTCAGTCAGGCAGGCGATATTCTAGACCTGACTGTGCAGAACAGGATCTGAGTTAGACCCTGCCTGTGCTGAATGGGCGGTAACACAACTCTGTGGGCCTCGTTTTAGAAGCCGCCACCATGGAAATATGATAACTGCAGAGGTTCTGCTTGCCGTAAGTAGTGTGTGATTATTTACCGGAGCCAGGCGGCCATATTTGATTGGGGCAAACTTGGGCCTATGCAGTAATTCTGGTTAGAAGACATTCTCCTGTGCTGTGGCCTGAGGCCCGGCTGTGATATGGTGTTGGCCTGTCATAAGTAGGTGTTTGTTGTTTTGATGAAAATTTACCTCCACATAAAGCTGTCTTTCTGCGTAAGGTTGTTGTTTGCATTTGCTGTGTCCATGCTGGACTGAGATTTGATTGGATTTGATTGTCGCTGTTGAATCAAATGGATTTCTTGACCCGTCCCGTGGTTCTGTTTTTGCATTCAAAAATCTCCGGCGAACTTTGAGTCCCCTTGTGTAAGAGAAGAACCATTTGGAACGAGGATGTTTTCCTCGTCCAGCCACGTCACCTCATCCCCATTTTTCATTTTTATTCTCGCTGCAAAGAAAACCACTTCGCCAGAGCAAGGTTTTCCTGCACGGAGGCCGACTTTCCAAATCAAACAGCTACCGAAACAAGGACTGCGCTTCGGCCTGCGTTTTCCCTCCAGTTTTCTGGGAGTTTCCGCCAGCCAAAAAGCCTTCATTCTGCTTATTTAGAGGTTTGAATTGTGGGATACACTGGGAGGAGCAGGTCATTGGAGTGGATAAAGTGCTAAGAGTCGTCCAAAGTGGGGAGGAAAGGGACTTGGCTGGCGGTGCGTGTGTTTTGGCGGATCTCCAGCTATGTCCACCAGCACCCTCTTAGTACTCTGTCCCTGCTACCCCAGACTCACCGTGGGACCCTCGCCCGGACGGGTCGAGTCCCGGCGTAACGAGCCCTTGTTGGCTCATCTCAGCTTAGCTGTGCGGCTGGAGACCGGAATTTTACCGGACCAGGAGGAGCTGCAGTCATGTACTTAAATTCCCTCAGACGGTCTTGCTTTACTGCTGAAGGTTCTGGTTCTGATTCCCCCGTGTGTTCATTGAGGGGGGAAAAACAAAATAACATTTGGTCTGCTTCCATGACTTCTTTAAACCTGCCTGTCATCTGATCCCCTTCTCTCTCAAACCGACCCACTCAATCACTCTCGCTCACATCCATCTCACCCTCATACTCATATGCACACTTATCATATGTATGCCTGTTATCACTTCAATAAATTATAACTGTTCCCACCTGTAGGTGATTGTTTTACTCATCCCGTTTGTGTCTGTTAGTCTGTCCTGTCCATGTCTGCGTATGTTCGTCCAATTGCTTCTGACGTTTAAGTCTTGTTTATTGCTGTCTGTCTGTCTGTCTGTTTTGTCCTCTCTGTTTGTGGCTGTATGTTTTACTCTGCCTATATCTGTCCATATCTATATCAGCCCTCCATTTGACTGCACTATTTCTCTATTGTCTAATTTGTTTATTATTATTACTTTATTTACTTTTTTGGTGTAATTTGCTATGTTTCGTTATAGCCCTTCCTCAGAGAGGTTTCACCACGATGGTTTTTTTTTTTTTTTTTTTTGCAGAACACTTATTATTAAAAATAAATTTGTCCTCCAAAGAGGGGGGGTGGTGGTGGGCAAAAAAAAGGGTTCCAACCAAAGAATCTGGGTCGTCTACAATTGAATTTTGGTAACTGTTCGCACGGATGTTATGAGAGACAGGTCTCCTGTTACTTTCCGTGCTGTGTTTATTCACTCAGGGAAGAATTTGGGATTGTAATGTGAGCTCGTACGTGCCAGCAACCTTCAGTCATCCTCAAAGCCTCCTTTAAATTAAAGAATAAAAGCGAAATAAACAATCATTGCTAATATTTCTCCTTTGCAGCTCTATTTGTGCGGAAAAATATACCATGCAGCTCCAAGGCAAAACCTAATCAGATTTTTTTGGGGACTAAGGATGGCCACTGCCAGGGATGTCGTAAGCGATTTGCGTGCCGTCCAGTAACCACCGCACTGGGGCTTTTTAGAGGGGAAACCGATTCGGAACCACCCTTGCCACTGTGCATTACATTTTTTTCTCTTGCCTTGGCCGCATTAGCGCAGTTTGAAAAGCGGCGCATGCGAGAGGGCTTTGATATGCCGGACGGACCTCCTTGTTGAAGGAAACGGTCCCTCGATGTGGTTTTGCAATCAGGGAGAGAGCTGGCTCAGGGACAGAGGGCAGGGATATTCAGGAGGGTCCTGATGTCAATTCCAGAGCTACTGCAAGGTTAATCAGGCACCGAAGCCTGACGCCGAGCGACCATGACCTTGGGGTATCTTCCTGTGAATTTGTGCCAGTCGCTAATGCCAGCCGCCCTGAGTTCCGACAACACAGAAGCTGGTGAATCACTGTTATCGGAGGGCCTTCCAGCACTCGGCAGAAGCAGTGGCTGTAAATCTAATGAATCACATCCCTGGGTGTGGTTCTGGGACGGGTGTTGGAGCTCGCTTTGGGGACCGAAAACGGTGTCCTTCCACTGTCATTCAAGAAGCCCTTCGGTTGAGAATCAGTAATACAGATGGTGATATCAGATATAAGTCTATGTCTGACCCAAAAAGCTGCATCGGGTGTTGGTAAAAATGGCCCTTGCATTGGATACCATTATTTTGATAAATAACAATTCACTGCATTAATATTTACGTATTTGCGAGTGGCATTCTGTTTTACAAGATTCGAAAAGTAATGTTTATGTCGACCCTGATGCCTTGCCCAGAAAAGAACGATTCCAGTGTCCTCCACTCCCTGAAGCACACAGTTAAATGAGTGCTGGTATTAGATTGGCACTCGGTATCAACAGATACCTGAAGCCCAGGTTTTGGCATTAGTATCGATATCAGGATAAGCAGAATAGGTCTGGCGAATCCCTATCCTTTGAGGGTTAGTCTCATCTGTGACATTGAGGTTATTGGTCCTCAGGGGCAAAGGCTGACCTGTGCTCCTGCTAACGCAACCTTGAGCAAAACCCTGTTCCTGATCTCTACATGTCCAGCTGGCTCACCCAGTATCCAAGAGAAGCACGGTTACTCTTTCCATAATGAGAAAGGCGCATCATCTGGCATACCAAATCGATTATGGTTTGCTTCTTCCGTAATATCCCCAAAATTGTTTTCAATCCTGATTCATAATGAGAGTAATGTTGACATTAGCCTGGCCCCATGTTGTGCCTGGCAACTCGAGGCCTTTTGCAAAGCTGCATTATCCAAAATTAGAACTTTGAAATTCTGTACCAAGTAAAAACAAAACTAACATCTTGATCTACACCCGCAAAATCCAGCTGACAGTGCTGTGTGCCTGCAACATCAAAATTTTCATCCCTGTCTAAAGAATCCATCCCTAGTGTTGAGAATTTCGGTTGGTATGTGGGGCATTCGGGGAATGGAACTCGGAAAACCACATGAGCCCTTCGTTGTGCTGGAAATTGTCTTTGTTGACCAGTTTAGATGTAGAAAATGTCATCATCAAACATAACCCTCAAAGGTTTTGGGATCTCTCCCCCAGTACTGGAGGTCAAAGGTCACTTCCCTCACTTCTTCAAAATTCTTTTTTCTATTCCTGCTATTATTTATCCTCCTAGCGTCACCCTGGGCACTTAAATGCTCAGAGATCCGAAAGTGGTTTTGTCACTTCCTTTTGCGTTTCTCCCCCTCTTTTGATTCAACATAATGATTTTTGGCCTGCAGGGAAGGAAAAACAGTACATTTGCAGAATTTGGGGTGTTTTCCACTTTCCAAGAAACAATCCAGATGCAGTGTGTATTGCGACGGACAAAGTGAGTGTCAGTTCGCTTCAAAGCCGTTTCCTGGCGCCATTTTGTGTCTGTGCTCACGAAGCCGGGAGTTGAGCGGATATGGCGTTCTGAAGCTAATTGCCATAATTCGTATCTTAAGGGAACGCGGCTTAGTTCCGAGAACCGGGCGTTTGAAGCGATGCCCGGCTCTAGTCCTGCCACGCTTGGATTTGACGATCAAACCGGCATCCCTCGAAAGCAGGGGAAGCAGGCCTTTCTCTGGGGGTACGCTGACTGGGCCTCTCGCCAGCGGGGGTTCTGGCGTCAGTCCTGGCGACCCCAATCTGCTGTCCGACATCACAGAATTCCCGACAAAACATCTGCTGCTATTTTCTCATCCGGCCTGCCATCCCTGTCCCGATTTCAAACTCCTCGGCTTCAAAGTGTTGCAGTTTCTCTGACATTTCCCCGAGGCTTTTGCATCTGCAGGTTGAGTTTTGAGAAACATGAGAAGTCCTGAGGGGTTCAGCTCATGCTGCCTGTGTCAGTGTGCCAGCCGGGATGTGATGGAAACGCAGTGGCCCAGCTCATCTGAAACAAAAGGCCTTTATTAACCCAGTCAAACCTCTGTGATTGGTGGTAATCAGTGTGTCTCTGGTGGTAGCAGCGGTTGGCTGTACTCGCCTAAGCGAGCTGTTGACTCTTGATTAAACTACCCTCTCTCTCCCAGTATTAATGTCTGCAGTCAGCTGATTCAGAGACGTTTTTACCTCGTTCGGTAAAATCCGAGAGAGGCATTTTTAGATCCGTGTGTTTGCTTGTTAAAACTTGGCGCGTGCAGGACTCCAGCCGTCATTTCCAATCGTTGTACACAGTTTGGTCATGGTCTAGATTCTAGTATATGAACCTCACTCATTTTTGAGAAAGTAAGTCAAAGTTCAGAAAATACAGCTCCAGTTTCAGAAATAGGTTTTTCTTCATGACTTCTGATTTAATGGTTGAATTGTATTCCAAAGATGCTGCTTTCAACTCTGCATTATCTGATGCGCGCTATGGGGCAGCCCCTACTTTGCTGTAGAAGAAAATATCAGTGAGGCAAGGTCAGAAATCTCAAATGTACATTAAATTGTCCATTTTCATTTGACCACGTTAAAATTTTATATAAGCCATCTATCTGGAGATATCGTATAGGGTAGGACATCCAGTATGGAGAGAATACGTCCATTAACTTCGGTTTCCTTGGCAACAATTTTTTCTCATTACAAGTGAAGTTGCTTTATTCCCCAACTCTGGAATACCTGAAAGTTTGCGCAGGTAGGAAATAATAGAAGTTTAATGGATATTTATTGTTCAAACTGACTGAACACAGAATCGCTGAAATGCTTACTGGGGTGAGATGTTTTGCCTGGCCCCGCTTGTCGTGTTTTGCTTTGCAGTCTCGAGCCAATCAAGGCTCATTACGGTCAATCACAGTTGCCCCTGGTTAGTGTCGTCTTTCCCTCATACTTCCGTGCCAGCTTTACTCGGTCTCCAAAGCTGCTACATAATGCGTACGAATAACCACTCGTGTTGTCGTCATGGTAGCCGACACAATGGGCAACGGTGCAGCCATCATACGCAGGCATGAGCGTGGAGAGATGCTAAGTGCTTAATTAGCACAAGAGCCAAGTCTGCGTGGCAGCACCTGCTTTCAATATAATATGTATCTCTCATTTACTCGAGTGTTTCTTCTTTTATTGGCCATATCCTGCTACTCTGCCTGCACTCGGTGTGATGAAGCCTCCTTGGGAACACGAGGACAAGAACCACCCCCAACTCCCCCCAAACAAGGTCAAAAATACTCCTGCTACAACATGCTGTTGCTTTATTTTCCCCTTTTTTTCCCCCACCATGAACACAGCCGAACTGTTTAGCCCACCGCAAAGCGACCTGCTCCTGTTGACTTGGGAGGAAGATGCGGTGGCACAAGATTCCTCCGCCTCACTTGACAACTAGCTCTCGCTTCTTTAGGCTATGCAGTCGCACCACCAGTGACACACATCCTGTGCTGTTGTCGGAGGATCGCGTAGTCAGCGCGCTATTTAGTTCGTACAGCTACAGCGCCCTCCATAATTATTGGTACCCCTGGTTAAGATATGTTCTTGAGCTTCTAATAAATTCAGTTTTTTTCTAAATTTTAGAGGACCACAATGAACAAAAGAGGAAAATCCAACCTTTAATTCAAGTGCATTTATTCAGTGGGAAAGAAATCCCACAGTAAGAAATAATTCTTTTACATCAAATCATGTACGCCACAATTATTAGCACCCCTGATGTTAATACTTTGTACAACCCCCTTTTGCCAACGAAACAGCACCTAATCTTCTCCTATAATGTTTCACAAGATGGGAGAATACAGAAAGAGGGATCTTCGACCATTCCTCTTTGCACAATCTCTCTCAATCATCCAGCGACCTGGGTCCTCTCCTCTGCGCTCTCCTCTTCAGCTCACTCCACAGGTTTTCAATGGGGTTGAGGGCTGGAGACTGAGATGGCCATGGGAGGAGCTTGATTCTGTGTCCGGTGAACCATTTCTGTGTAGATTTGGCCACATCTTGAGGGTCAATGTCTTGCTGAAAGACCCAGCGACGACCCATCTTCAGCTTTCAGGCAGAGGCCACCAGATTTTGATTTAAAATGTCCTGGTATTTCAAAGTGTTCATGATGCCACGCATCCTAACTAGATTCCCAGGGCCTCTGGAAGAGAAACACGCCCACAGCATCACCGATCCTCCCCCATACTTCAAGAGGTGCTTTTCTACATACTCATCTGTTGTATTCCGCCAGACCCACTTAGAGTGTTTGTTGCCAAAATGCTCTATATTGGTCTCATCTGCCCAAAGCACACGGTCCCAGTTGAAGTCCCAGTACCGCTTAGCAAACTCCAGACGTTTGCATTTATGATTGTGAATGAGAAAAGGTTTTTTCTGTGCATGCCTCCCAAACTGCTTGTTGGCATGTAGACAGCGCCTGATGGTTGTTTTGGAGACTTTGTGACCCCAAGATGCTACTATTTGTTGCGATTCTTTAACAGTGAGCTTTGGAGAACTTTTTATTTCTCTTACCTCCTCACTGTGCATGGTGGCAAAATAACATTGCGTCCTCGTCCAGGCTTGTTTACCACTGTTCCAGTTGCTTTAAACTTCTTAATGATTCCTCTGACAGTAGATATGGGCAGGTGCAGGCGAGTGGCTATTTTTTGAAGCCATTGCCTGACTTGTGAAGGTCGACACACATCTGCCTTACTTAAATGGTGTGTTCCTTAGTCTTTCCCATGTTGAAGAGAGGATAAGAGGAATGGCCTCTGTGTCACGTCATATTTATACCCCAGGAAAAAAAGGAAGTGATAATTTACTTATTAAATGTTCCTAGATACTTTGAAAGACTGAGCTTTTTTGTTTCAGGTATGAATTGTGTTTCTACCGAGCAGCAGCTCAAATGGATGCACCATTTTGGTTTGAAAACATGACAACTACCAAGACTTAAAACCACTGATTAGCCAGAATGCGTTTCACATGAGATTCATCCCCCCTGCACAATAGAGCCCTGTTATACTCCAGCACATGGCCGTCTTATCCATTTTAAAAGTGGCGCGTTTATATAGGACAAAAACAACTTTCAGCTTTGGGACCGTTCATTTTAAATATTTTACTTTGGAATGGATTGTGCTCATCTCAGAGTTAGAAATGGGAGATTATATATTTGAGGAATTTAGTCATTCATTTAATAAAAACTTGAGGGCACTCGGTACAAGCGCATACCTCCGCCACACCATATGCTCTTTTGGTTAAGGAATATAGATCACTTTAAAAATTAATGCAACTCTTCCTTGGACTACTGCCTATCATGTGGCCACATTTCATGCCAAACCGTTCATAACTTTTTGATTTATCCTGTTTACAGACACAGACAGACAAACAAACAAACAGGGGTGAAAGCATCGCTACCTTGGCAGAGGTGATAGACAGACAGGGTAAGGTGAGGCTGCGGGTGATCGCTGGCTCTGCTGTGCAGTCTGTAGAGTGTGGGAGTGTCGCTCCCGCACTGCTGTACTTGTATGTGCTCTACAGAGTCGCTGACACTTGCCTGTAGTGTTGCAGGGGACCTTACTTGCACCTTCTGTGTTTATATGCAGCTGCGTAAACGGACTGTGTGTAAAAATAATGCAAATTCTGCCTGTCAGGCTGGATAACATCATTTCGAAAATGCATAAAATTTTAAACAGTAATGTTATGAGTTGGCCAGTCCAGTCTTATAAACCTGACGTTTATGACATCTTTTAAATTCTGTCAGATAGGTAGGAAGATGGATCAATGTTTTATTGCCTTGGAAGGGAATTGGCTCTGCACATTTAAGCAGGTCTGCAGGGCTGCCGCATTAAAACACATCATGTACCGATTCAGGAGTCTCTCCCTCCTGTGGTGCACTCATCTCCCAGAAACTCGGTCGCGGTGTCAGAAATTCCTCTGATTGGTGCCAGTCATCCATCACATCCGTGCCAGAGCCAATCTGTAAACACTTCAGCTGAGGCAGTTGGTAGAATTATCAGCATGTCTGTCGGCTGCTGTTAGCCAGTGTGTGAAATGTGTCAAACGTGGCTGTGGGGAGTCCCTGAGTGTTTCACACTTTCGAATGGGGGAATGTGTAAATGGGTAGTTGTTGAACTGGAGAGCGAATCGGTGCGTCACCCAGTCAGTTACAGCTGGGCTGCGGCCTCCTATCATTAGGAGGACCTGCCTGTCGGAGATCGGGTCCGCGTGCCAGGATGCTCATCGCGGAGGCGACCAGTGAGATCAGTGTCATGTCAGCTGCAGATGGTGTTTGAGATTTTTGTCGCCTTTTGTTCTCGGGCCAGTTGTGGTTCGGCTGTAATTGATCTGCGAACAGGAATCAAATTCTTGCCGGCGCCTTCTTTATGACCCAGGCCAGCTCTTAATTGGCCAGTGTACTGCTGTATAATGATTTGTTACAGAAGCTGACACCTGCTACCTTTATCTGAAGTGACGTCGAGTTGATTGCACTCAATAGGGGCCAACCCACTCTGGGGCAGTGTTGGGTTAAGGGCCTTGTTCAAGGACCCGACAGCTGCACCGATCTTACTGTGGCTTTATGATTCAAACCAAGCAGTTACTCACCTGATTGCACTGCCCAAGGTTTTTAGCAAAGACTTTCGGTGTTGATTTGCGAAATCAGGAGAGTAACTGCATTGCTCGAATGAAGGCCTGCCATCCTGCAGGCCTTGTCTGTCACACTGTCCTCGAAGACTCAGTCACAGACAGCAGGTCATCAGGTCAAATATAAGCCGAAATCCATTTTTCAGTTGAGGTAGTACAGGCGGGGTCAAGAACCTGAGAGCAGGAATGTAGAACCCAATCACGGGGCAGTTGCACAGTCAGGTGACGAGAGGTTTAGAGACCGAGAGGACAGAACGTGATATGAAATCACAATCCAAAATCTGGAGTCAAGAAGGCAGGCGGAGGATTGTGGTGGATCAGACAATGACAAATTAACTGGGCAGAATGCAAAAAATCAGAGAATGGGGAAAAAGCGGCGTCAGACGTCGAACAGACAAACAGACAGAGAAAGGCTCATACAAAACAGGACCAAAATCAACTGAGGCCTTGTCCACACTAACACGTTTTCAGTTGATAACAACGTTTGAGAATGAAAATCATCTCTGTTCAGACTAAAACGCAATTCCGCAGTATTCAAACTAAAACTGTACGGCATTTTTGAAAGTCTCTGTTTTAGGGGTTGGAAAACGCCGAAGTTGTGGGTTCGCCACGCAAAAACGTTGTAAAAGTTTTGGCGAACGTAGTCTGAGACAAACTTGCGATGACAGGGTGAAACAGGGTATAAATGCACAAGATTTTAAAGAGCTAACAGGAATTAGGGGAGGTCAGGGCATGTACAACAGACTGAGGAAAGGGCCAGAACACAATAGGAAAAGTAAAACAAATGCATGTGCACACAGACAGCAAAGGGAATTAAAGATACGTGATAGAAAATAAAAAATGATTACGAATAATATTCTTGTTACTTGCAAGCGCTGACTTTTTTTGTGTAAGTTTCATCAAACAAAGTTCGAAGTCCGAATATTTTTGGACCGCACTATAAGTAGAACGTGGTGGTGTGCGTCTGCCTGACTGCACAGATGAGCAGCACAGTTTATCTGCACTCAGTTGTGTGTTCAATTGAAACATTTATCCAAGAGAGAGTTCAGTGCCCGGGGAGGTTAATAATGGCTGCAGCTGAAGTCTGTCGGCGCTGGCTGGATTAAAGGTTGCTGCAACAAATGGCACCGTGCTGCACTAATGCTGTGGGCCAGCAGTGTCAAAAGCTCTTCCCTCCCTATGGTGAAGGAAGGCACGCGGCTGGCACACGGCCCTGATTGGATTTTCTACACCCCGCTAATCTTTCCAGGGCCATTCAGAGATTGACAAGGGACAAATGTGTGCGCAGGCAAGTGGGTCTGCACACTCCCCCAGCCCTTCCTCACCATCATTCCTCTTGTGCAGCGGTGGAAAAGTCTGGTTCTGGAAGTTAAATTCCTCCCTTGAATTTTGTTCTAGGACTTTTTAACGAGCAGAATTCTTCAGCCAGGGTATAGAGCTAATTTGTGAAGTCAGCCGACCGATGCATGGAAGGTCTTTAACTGTCTGGTCCCCGGGCCACCCATCTCTGCTCCTCTGTCCCCCGTTGACCTTTCACCCAAAGCCTCGGATGTGCATGAATGCCTAGGGCCCTGTTGCCGTGCCGACAGCCCGGCGCAGTCGGTTAGCGGTTTGGCCTTGCTGGATACCACCGGAGAACCTCTCCATTCGCATGGCTAGCGGCTTCAAAAACATTGCGTCATCGAAAGCTCGGGACTCAATCCAACTTATTCACTCCCCCCACTTCCCCCTCACTCTCAGTCGCCCTAATTTTCTGAATAACACTGAGAGTTTAGGTCAGGAATGTTTTATGCCAAGGACATGCTGCCTCCAACGCCCCTTGAGCCCCACATCAGAAGATCTCCTTTTCCGCTGATCCCTAAGTTTTCCTGATCCCGTTCTCTCCCCGCGTGCCGCTCTTGTGTTATGGGGGATTGGGATAAGGAGCCATTGGGCCTGCGGTCAGGAGTCTTCAGGAGCCAAATTCCAGGAGCTAAGAGTTATAAAAAAATTAAATCCCCCCTTTACTCGTGCCCCAAAACCACTCTCCTTCACAAGTACTCATTACCTCCCCTCCCTCCGTACTCCATCCCCCCATACTCTCCCTCCTCTGTCTCCTCTCCCCTCTCTCCACTATCCTCCTGTATTTTTTGGGGCTGAAGGAGACAGGGCGGGCTTCAATATCACATATCAGGACGGTAATTGCAGTTTTTGGGAAGGCGCGGTGACAGCCGAGTGAGGACGCCAAGCTCCTCAGCCCTTCTCGGAGAAGCGGAGAGAGATCGTTATCGATGCCGATAGTTGATGGTCCTGTAATGAGCCGTCCTCCGGCTCTTGAGTGGCTTCATTTGCCGGGGGAATGGAACCGAAGGATGCGGAGTGGTAATTATCATTACGGTGTCAGATATTTAATATTCTGCCTTTCTTTACTCTAATCTTGTTTTTGAGGCTTTGGGAAGCGGCTGGCAGCGCTGGCTGTATTCCTCCGTCCTTTTGTTCTGCCCTACTGAGACCGTATTTTTCCTGGGTTTGTTTGTGATTTGTTTTGAATCTGCCATTAGGCAAAGTGCTTTTGGGGTGACTCTCATTTCTGTAACAATGAGCCTCTGACAAAAGCACATTAGAGATTGTTCAGAGCCTTCATTTTGTGCAGGTGTTGGGCAAATGGGTACGCAATTATATTTGCAAGAGTGACTGCTATAATAGCTTATCTTTTCCTGGTTGTCTTTTGCAAATACATGGCAGTTATAGGAAACGCAGGATCAGATATTATTGTGGAGAAGATGTCTTGTTTAAAAAGCGACTGATTTCTGACTCTTCGTCTTCTGTGTCACTTTTCTGTCCCGTAGGTATCATCCACCAGATGAAAGGCGATTACGAGACGGCACTGAAGCTCCACAAAACTCACCTCTCCATCGCCCAGGAGCTGAGTGACTATGCAGCCCAGGGGCGAGCATACGGTAACATGGGCAATGCCTACAATGCGCTGGGAATGTTCGACCAGGCCGTGCGCTACCACCGGCAGGAGCTCCAGATCTCCATGGAGGTTAACGACCGAGCCTCGCAGGCCTCCACCCATGGGAATCTGGCGGTGGCCTACCAGGCTCTTGGTGCCCATGACCGGGCCCTTCAGCACTACCAGAACCACCTGAACATCGCCCGTGAGCTACGGGATGTCCAGAGTGAAGCCCGGGCACTGGGGAACCTGGGGAACTTCCACTGTTCCCGTGGCGAGTTTCCTCAGGCCGTCCCGTACTATGAGCAGTACCTTCGTCTGTCTCCAGATCTCCAGGACATGGAAAGTGAGGGCAAGGTGTGCCACAACCTGGGCTATGCCCACTACTGTCTGGGAAGCTACCAGGAGGCTGTAAAGTACTATGAGCAAGACCTTGCCCTGGCTAAGGACCTGCATGACAAGCTGAGCCAGGCTAAGGCCTACTGCAACCTGGGCTTGGCCTTCAAGGCCCTGGGAAATTTCGCAAAGGCCGAGGAGTGCCAGAAGTACCTCCTCTCCCTGGCCCAGGCGCTCAACAACCAACTGGCTCGTTTTCGGGCTCTGGGCAACCTGGGTGACATCTTCATCTGCAAGAAGGACGTGGGCGGGGCCATCAAATTCTATGAGCAGCAGCTGGCTCTGGCACACCAAGTCAAAGAGCGCAAGTTGGAGGCTTGTGCTTATGCTGCGCTGGGTTCTGCCTACCGAATGGTGCATAAATACGACAAGGCTCTCGGGTACCACACCCAGGAGCTTGAAGTTTACCAGGAGCTGGGGGATGTCCAGGGGGAATGCCAAGCCCACGGCCACCTGGCAGCAGTCTACATGTCGTTGGGTAAGTACACCATGGCCTTCAAGTGCTATGAGGAGCAACTGGAACTGGGCCAGAGGCTCAAAGACCCCAGCGTAGAGGCCCAGGTCTACGGCAACATGGGCATTACCAAGATGAACATGAGCGTGATGGAAGAGGCCATCGGATACCTGGAGCAACAGTTGGCCACGCTGCAGCAGCTGAGCGGTAATGAGGCCGTGCTGGACAGAGGACGGGCCTACGGAAACCTGGGCGACTGCTATGAAGCGCTGGGTGACTACGAGGAGGCCATCAAATACTATGACCAGTACCTGTCGGTGGCTCAGAGCCTGAACCGAATACAGGACCAGGAGAAGGCTTACCGTGGTCTGGGGAACGGACACAGGTCAGTCATGTCACCGGGGGACCAAATGAATCCCTCAGAGAAATGATGAGTTCTTTAATTTATTGTAAATGTATGAACTTTATATTCTAAAGCAATATACAGCATTTCATAGCAGCATAGTGAAGTTTGTCAGTATTTGTACAGTGGTACAATTTTGAAGGCCGGCTTACTACGCGGTTCCCTCTGCATGGATTTAAATGTCGCCGAAATGATGTGCTGACTGACAGTTTGAAGTCTTGGGGATTTACAATTCATCCATGTTCAGTCAATCCTGTAAGAGTTACAACCCTTTAAAATTGTGCCATTTTTCAAGTGCTTACAGAGGTCACAGTGTTTCAACGTAAAATGCTGCATAATGAGGAAGCTTTATTATTCTGTGGAGGTGAAGTGCAGCAGAATGTTGATTATTTGCTTTCATTGCATTTGCTTCAGGGTTTGGGTGATACTGAGCTCATTCATATACCTTGCGCATGAAATCTGTAACATAACTTTCCCCGCGCAGTCAGCCGAAATGTCTATAGCAAGACTTGGCATGTCATCATAATAGATTCTTTGGCCTACCTTTCTTGGTGTTGAATTTCCCGCACACGGCCATGTTGAAGTTACTGCACGTACAAACCTTTAGATCTTATTTATCTTGACAATTTAGCATCGATTGATGTCGTTTATGGGGAGATGCAATGGTGCTGTGGTTCAGCGTTCTAGACTTGGGATTAAAACGTCCTGAGTTTGAGGCTTTGCTACGGCTTTCGCTGTGTGTTTGTGGGCAAAAACACTTTACTCCAGATAGGTGTACAGTTGGTTACTAGAAAATTCTTGGGGAAATCTGACTAAATGCCAGGGGAGTAACCTGTGATGGACTTGGCATCCTCTCCAGAGCCAGTATTTGCGTCAGGCTAAGAAACTGGCGTTAAGCACCGACCTGGTAAGCCACATGGCTTGGGGCCTCTTCATGTCATTTAAATCAATATTAATGTTTCATTCAAGATGATGGTGAACTCTGACCTTACGCTTTTACTTTAAAATGTTATTAGTCACTTGTGTGGACTATGAGATCTCTACTGAACTAAATTACTGCCCGAGTTTTTCACCAGTGTATAATTGATGGCAGTTTCACCACCATTGTCCTGGGCGCTCTGTTTAAGTAGGGCAGTCGAATTTCCAATAAAATACTCCTCCAGATGCGGTTTTTTGTCGGTTATCGGCTGAAAGCCCTATTTTGTAATCGATGTCTTGTTTGTCAGTCTTAAAAACTAGAACACCGTGCATCTCTTCGACTCTCCCTATTCCTAGTTTTCAGCTCTGCATAAAAAAGCTTGAATCGGAGACTTTGACAAAAGCCACAGAAATGGTAGAGATGAGAGACCCGCACTACGAATTTGTCTCTCGGTGCCTGGCCCATTGAAATTAATACTCGCATGCTGCAGACAGGCTTATATTAAAATCCCTGCGCTGAAGTTTGTTCAGAGTGAGTTTTTGTTGTTGAGTGCTTTTTATGCCTGCAGCATTCTGGGGTAATATTTCACCACGTCGGTTTTGGGACTCGGAGGCCTGGAACAGACTGGGGAGCTGCCTGTTTTTGTGTCCCCTGCTGGGCAATACCCATTTTGTGCCAACCGGCTTCCAACCTCATCATTTGTTCGTTAGCTCGTTAGTTTGTTAGCGGTCTTGCGAGCCCTAGCCTCCATCTCAATCTCCCCGTGAGGGAGTTTCTTGGCGCAAGTGTGGATGGAGAGAGTAGGTAAACAATACTATCAACTCTCAAACCCCCCCATCCCACCCCTGTGGCAAATTACATTCTCTAGGGCACAATGCGTCACGCTGCCCTCGACCTCCACCCAGTCACAAAATGACTCCCCTGTGCAGCCAGAAACAAGGAAACTAACGCCGCCTCCTCAAACACCAAACAGTGACAAGAATGCCTCTGTATAGCTCCACATTGAAACAAGACCACAGTGTATCCAAAGCAATCATAAATTCATCCACTCCATATACCACTTCTTCCTCAATAGGGTTGCAGGGGAGCTGGAGCCTATCCCAGCTGCATGGGCGAAAGGCAGGGACCCACCCTGGCCAGCTCGCCAATCCATCACAGGGTGCTCACACCACTCACTCACACGCTCGAGCTTATGAGCAACTTAGCACCTCCAGTTAGCCTGACATACATGTCTTTCGGCTGTGGAAGGAAACCGGATAGCCGAGAGGAAACCTACGCAAACACGGTGAGAACAAGCGAACTCCACACAGAGAGGCCCCAAGGCGGATTCAAACCCACAGCCTTCTTGCTGTGAGGCAGCACTGCTAACCTACTGTGGCACCGTGCTGCCCACCAGAGCAACCCGACGTTAGCGCATATTTCCGCTGACCGTGACCACACCGTGACAAAACCTCGCGCTCCCTCTCCCAATTTAATTATTGGAATCTATCGATGCCATTTCCTAGTTAAAAAGTAACAATTTATTAACCCTAGTCCTTCTTTTAGGCTAATGCTTATCGAGGACCTGCATACAGGGAAATAGTCTCCGGAGAACGAGATATCGACGAGAGGCACACTAGGAAATGATTTTGGATCATCTGTGTGTCTGCGACTAGCAGGAGTAGAGAATGCGGTGAACTTAGTGATTGCTTGCCAGACTGGCAGTTGTTGACTTGCTGGTTTGAGGAGCTGGTTGGGCTTGGGACTGATTTCATGTGGTCAGAATTTTGGGGGGGAAATTTGGCTGCTGGACCTTTGAATAAAACTCTTCACCCCGCAAAAAAACTGGTTCAAAGTGTTTACCTGTTTTTCCTGCCACTACCTGTAACTTCTTTCTGCTCTGACATCTCAAGTGTGTCCCTGACAAAAAAAAAATGCCATGGAGGAAAAGTAGTGTGAGTGATGGAGAGAAATCATTTCCCTGAAGCAGTTTTGTTTTGGGGTCAAAGGTCTTGCTTAAGGCCCCAAGAGCAGAGTTTCTCCTTTCACCTCTTTGAGATGGAGCACCGCATTGTTATTGAGGCCATTTGTCTGCAAGAACCTTTGACTCCCTCGACGAGGAATGCCAACGTTGTGTCGCTGTTCCGATTTTTATTCCGCAGTGGAGCTCACAAGCCTCGCCAATTTTAATGAGCTTTTCAGAGGCTCTGCCTCACTGGGTTGAAGTGGAAAGAATTACAGAAAAAACTATTATGTTTTGACAGAACAAAAAAGGGAGTAAATCGCACTGAATCTAAACTTGGCACAAGAGATGGTCTCGTGCTCGAGAGTTTTTATTGTTTCTGCACGTTTTTGACATTTTTGTAAAAAATGAGCTCAATTCACCATGTCGTGTTCTCTTGCCGCATCATATGGAATGATTGTTCTTGCTTGAATTTATACAAGATGAAACAGTGTTGTGAGATGGAACATGAAAATAATAAAGCTTGTCCTCTCTGAGGTATGCAGATTGGCATCTGCAGAAAGGTTAACTTGTGTTTTCTCCCAGTCACCTGGATTTGATAGTGGCACATTTCCTGAGTAAGGAGGCTGAACTAATTGGTGAATTCGGGAAACTGAGTTAAATTGGGTGGGGGGAGATGCATGTTAGAACGTTTACTGATATCTCTTGGACGATCCACCTCTGAATGGTAAAGAACCAATGGAGAACCCTGGAGCACCGTGCAATCTGGCACTGTTTGGGCAGCTCTGTGTCGAGGTTAATTTGGGTGCTTGAGTGAGCGAGGGGGGCTTTTACCTCTGAAGGTAGAAAGCATTGAAGTCGGAAAGTAAAAATCCTGCAGTGTGTTTCTCCGCTCCAAGAACTCAGCCAGCTGATGCACGGATTTGTTCCACCTACTGGCTAAAGATTTACGCTAATTAGCTAATCCAGGTGATTGGAACAGAATACTGGGGAGGGCTTTCAGAATAATTCAAAATGCTTATGAAAGTCCTTCGAAGTGATTTCAGTTTCTGGGCTGTCGGCTCAGCAGCTCGCTGACTCGCTACTTAGTTCCACCTTTTAGCAGAACGAGGATTGTGGGAGGAGGTAGCGAGAGCAAAGTCCCGGCGAGGACTCTTGGTTTCTGCAACCGGATTTTCCACCCCGTTTACCCTCTTCCCGTCCTGTGTGTTCGGCTCCCTGCAGGGCGATGGGGAGCTTGCAGCAGTCGTTGGTGTGCTTCGAGAAGAGGCTGGTGGTGGCGCACGAGCTCGGCGATAGCGGCACCAAGGCCGCGGCGTACGGCGAGCTGGGCGGCCTGCACAGCCAGCTAGGCAATTACGAGCAGGCCATCTCCTGCCTGGAGCGTCAGCTCGCCATTGCCCGGGAAACCGGGGACCACGCCCTGGAGGGTGGAGCCAGCTGCGGGCTGGGCGGAGTGTACCAGATGATGGGCGAGCACGAGACCGCGCTGCGCTACCACCAGCGGGATCTGGAGATCGCCGAGGAGGTGGGCAGTGCCGCCTGCCAGGGCCGTGCTTATGGGAACCTGGGCCTCACCTACGAGTCGCTGGGCAACTACGAGCGGGCTGTGGCGTTCCAGGAGCAGCACCTGAGCATCGCCGCCGAGACCAACGACCTGGCAGCCAAGACGTTGGCGTACAGCAGCCTGGGGCGTACCCATCATGCACTGCAGAACTACACTCAGGCTGTGATGTACCTGCAGGAAGGTGAGGGGACGAGGGGGTTGTGTTAAGGTCTGGGGACGTCCTTGGATTTTCATTGGTTCCTTTATGCCGCTTTTCCATTACTCAGTTTTAACACTAATTGCCTCTACTTGACTCGACTCGACTTGGTTTCGGTCGTTTTCCATTGCAATTGAGTACCACCTCGGTGTGGGAGGGGTCATCATAGCAAGCATAACTCCCCGGCCAATCAGTGGCCTGCAGTCTACGCAAAGGCGTAGGAACCGGGGGGACGTGTCCCCTCCAATATTGGAGACAGGCGCATTTGTCCCACCAAAAAATTATACCGCGGAAGAGAAAAATATTTGATTTTGACATTTTTAACTTTCGTGCTTTTATTTTGAAAGCGCAACACAGCGTCATGTGACTGGCCCGCCCCTCCCTCACCGGCTCTGAGAGCGTTTGGGAGGAGAGAGCCAGCAGCAGTCGACAGCAGGCGGTCTGATGACAGAAACTCTTTTCATTATTTCCAGAGTACTAAAAGGGTCAAAGAATATTAATTAAACATGTTTGCTAGTTTCAACTAGTGAACTAAACCTGGTTTCTGTTAGTTAGTAATCGGGTTGCTAGCAGTAGTAGCTAAATATAAGCCTGGTGGATATGACAAATTATGAGGTGAATTTCAGTGGCGAAATCCCACGAAGGTGCCATTATTAATTATTTTATGTGCAGGAACCACAGCAGCAGGCTAGAGAAACAGAGTAAGTTGTTGAGGATACAGGTGTATCAGGGCTTCAGGTGAGGTCATAATCATGACTTGTACTGTGGAATTATTGGGAAAGCATTAAAGTTAGTCTCATGATATTCCGCAAATATAACCTTTGAAAGTCAAAATGTCCGAACCAACTTTGGCTCAGTGGGGAAAATTACAGAAACACGTGATTGTAAATTTAACATAATCCAGTCCGATTAACGCCGGTTTGCCGCTTGTCCAATTCATAGTCAGTGGTCCATTTTGAGGTGTTTATGGCGGCTGCAACTGCGTCACCGCATATTATGATGCTTAATAGGGAGGATTGCGAGTTGGCTTGCTAATGTCGTTATATATCCACTCACTTGGTAGCAGTGTTCAGGTTACTAGATCTGAGCGGGTTTCACGAGTGCGCCGAGATGGTTTGTGGCTAGTTTATGTATGCGGCATCTTTGTATGAAAATTTTGGAGGCACCTTGTGTAGCCTAATTGAAAAAACGGAGAAACACTCATTCGGATAATCTCTTTAAACATTAAAGGCAGTATCTGCACTCAGATTTATAAAAATTTTCCAGCTCCCGCGCTCATATCACTCACGTGTCCCGACCAATTCTCACATTAAACCTACGCCCTTGGTCCCCCCGATGTTAAACTCGTTCCAACGCCCTTGGTCTTTTGGCTTCACATTTTCGGCTAGACCCAGCTTGCTTTGAAGCCCGGCCGAGTAGGTACTAAAAAAGTACCTGATACCAGGTACTATTGCCTAATGGAAAACCCTAAAAACTGAGTTGAGTCGAGTTGAGCTGAGTAGGTGCTCTTTGAAAAGCCCTATTATATGTGAACTAATGTTTTAGTCTTGTGATGCTAAACTAAGTGTCTTGAGAGCGAAGAAGGATGTTTGTTTGTATGGGTGTCTATTTTTAGGGCGTCTCTGTGGAGAAAATAGAACATACTTGGGTTCGCTGATAAGTTTGTACGTGTTTAGTTGCTTAACTGTTGTCTTCGTCAGCATGTTCATGTTGTCGGGTAAACGTGTGTATGCTTGTGGCTGGGTGTTTGGCTTGATTTTTTGGTGTGTTTACGTTGGCGCATTTGCGTTAAAGATTTGTAGCAGTATGCCTGTGTTCCTGCGAGCTGCTGTGTGTGTGTGTGACTGTGTCGTCTGTGCACGTACACACCTGCACGAGTACGGTTCACTTTCCACCTGTGGTCGTTGAGCTAATTCTAGCGTTGATTGCCTTCCCTAAATCTTTCCCGCGCGTTAGCGTGAGTCGGCAGTTAAAATCGAGACACTGCTATTAAAAGTGGGGCACCGCTGTGAACGGCATTGTGTTCATTTCAAGAGCGTGAAACTGACCCCGTGGGCGAGTGGACTCCCAGAATGCTTTGCTTTTTACAGAGACGTTTAAATGGCCTCTTCAGTCTGTAACGAGTGGAAAACGGAGCTGCGGCGGAGGGCAAAATCGCGCTCCGTGTCATTCGGCGGTTTGCTGAGGGAAAGAATCCAATTCAACGGGAGGCCCGGGAGAGCGCGACCGCCGCCGTTTGTTCCGCGAGTGTTTGTTGTTTTTTTTTTAAGGGCCCGCGCCGACAGGATAATTTCCCTGAGCCTACTGCCATTTGAAAAGCAATCACAGCTCGGGATTAGTTTGTATTTGTTTTTTTCCTTCCTGGTTCGGCTCCTCGCCTTAGAAAGCTCGGCTCAGGCTCTAAATTGTAAATAATCCATTAAGACTTGCCCGTCGGGCACCCCCGCCCTGGGATAATGGCCGTTCGATGATAATGAACGCTTCTAGTCAACAGTGATGGAGTGTTGCGAAATAAGTACCCCCTCGGTTGACGCTATCATTGACTTAGCGTTGCCCATAATCCATTTGCAGAGCCGTTTTTAACAATTTCATTAAATTAAAGAGCACTCTGGGACACTCAGTGCCTTAAAAACTTGTTTGCCTTGCAATAATCATTGGACTAGAATACCTAATTGGGCCTTGAATGAACAATCCGGAAAAAGAAAAGAACAATTCAATTTGGAACCAGGACCACAGGGAAGTTGCTTTGTAATTGGATATGCCAAGTACATACTGATTTCTCAATGCACAGCACTTTAATGTGATTCTTTCCCCTGGCGTTGCATTGTCATCTATCAACCTCGCTGACTTTGACTGCTCTGATTGCGAGCTTGTAAAATTCGCTGTATCTGCTCCCAATCTCAATTATTTAAGTAGGCCAATCATTTTTGTGACCGGGCCTTTTCGTTTCTTGACAAAGTCATGAGTGACATCGGAAGTCGGCAATACGTGACACTTTTACTGTGATTTAATCCATGAGTGCGCTGACTTTGGTGCACGCCACGATTTGGGTGACAAGTAGGAAGAAGAAGAAAATTTTGGGTGCATCTCAAAGCGTAGGTTGCCGCTTTCGAAGGCTGCATTTTCAGGGGTCATCACTTACTTCCACCTACCAAGCTAACATTGAGGCATAGGGATAAGGTTAATTTCAGGGTTAAGGTTAGGTTTGGGGCTAGGGTTAGGGGCTAGAGTTGATACCAGTGACGACTCACCTAAATCAAAGCCGTTTAACGAGGATGAAATGATGTCACGTCAGTTTGGCGGACGGAATTTAGTGATGAACCCGAAAAATGTAGCCTTCAAAGACTGCAACCTGCGCTTTGAGACGCACCCTCTATATGGTCGTGGCCTTTTGCGCCACAGTTCCCCACTTCCTGGTCTTGGTGCTACATTAAAAATTGCCATCAGGAAACTGGGGTGTCGGTCAAAGGTTCCAGGATATATGATTCTCTCTAGTGTCAAAAAGGTACCCGTTTGGTATTGGCTTGTTCTGCTGATGTTGAAAGGAAATGCATCATATCCTCTCCCACCTGTTACAGGCTGACATCGAGTCACAAACTGCTGTTGTCTGTAATATCTGTTAATGCAGATTAACCTCGGGGAAACTCTCTGCACGCCTATTTGGCCGATATCTCCATTAATCAGGTGACCTCCTTGCCCTTGCTTCCTGTTTCTTTCTCCTGGCAAATCTCCAGGTGCGTGGTTTTTAGACCAGAGCCCAGCCTTGCACGGGGAGACAGTCGGCCAATCGCTGTTCTGATTTCAAAAATGCCACACCCTCCTGCCTTTCGCTGACAGCCAATTAGTTCTGAGTGGCTGCCCCAGATGTCAGGAGGATGAGAGGTTTTCCCAGTGTCCTGTTGTCCGCGCTGCTTTGCACCTGTTTTTCTTTTTTTCCGTAAGCAGTTGTGTGCGGAAGCGTGTCGGCAGGATTGCACTGGGAAAGGGGCTAATTGGGTCAGGTTTTCCGCTCGAGTGACCGCCAAGGCCCAGGCAGCGAACACGGAACCGAGGGTCTCGCTGGCTGTCAAAGGACAGCCCTGCCGATGCAGCACCAGTCATCTGGAAAATAATTGTGTTTCGTACTTTTAACTGAAATTAAATGACCAAACAGTGAGCATGGCTGAGTGAATTTGTTTGTGTACAGGGAGTGTGTGTGTGTAGGTATGTGTGTGTGTGTCTGAATGTTCCTGTCTGACAGCGTGTGGCACCGAGTGTATAATTTCTTGTGTAACTGTATGTGCTTGTTTATGTTCTGCCTTTGTGAGAGTGCTTGTGTTTTTGTGTGTGTGTGTGTGTGTGCGCAGTCCAGTGCATGTGTGTTTTAGGAGGACTGTCTGAATGTGTCAGTGTGCAGAGCACTGTGTGTGCATTTATCGAGAGCAGTGTTTATGTTTGTGTGCATGTTTGTGTGTGAATGTGTTTGAGCTTGTGTGTGTGTTTAAGGAGATCTGTGTGTGTGTATGTGTTTGTGTGTTTGTGTGCACGTGTGTGTGTTTATGGAGATCTGTATGTGTGTGTGTGTGTTTGTGTATATGGAGATTTGACTGTGTGTGTGTGTGTGTGCACGTGGGTGTGTTTATGGAGATCTGTGTGTGTGCGTGTGTGTTTATGGTGATGTCTGTGTTTGTGTGTGTGTGTGTGTTTATGGAGATCTGTGTGCGTGTGTGTGTGTGTGTGTGTGTTTATGGAGATCTGTGTGTGTGTGTGTGTGTGTGTGTGTGTGTGTGTGTGTGTGTGTGAATGTACAGATGTTGCTCTCCCCCTGGGCCCTGCGCAGAATGTGTTAAACCAGCTGTCAGAAGAGTGTTTGAAAGTGTTTAGGTTTGCGGTGCTTTTTCAAGCTGAGATCAGCAGTCACAGCATCTACTGCTATAATACAGCACTACAGAGGGGAGAGAGGGGTCGGGACACTACAGAGGGGGAGAGAGGGGGCCGGGACACTACAGAGGGGGAGAGAGGGGCCGGGACACTACAGCAGTACAGAGGGGGAGAGAGGGGCTGGGACACTACAGCAGTACAGAGGGGGAGAGAGGGGCCGGGACACTACAGCTTTACAGAGGGGGAGAGAGGGGCCGGGACACTACAGCACTACAGAGGGGGAGAGAGGGGCCGGGACACTACAGCAGTACAGAGGGGGAGAGAGGGGTCGGGACACTACAGCTTTACAGAGGGGGAGAGAGGGGCCGGGAGGGGGAGAGGGGCCGGGACACTACAGCAGTACAGAGGGGGAGAGAGGGGCCGGGACACTACAGCACTACAGAGGGGGAGAGAGGGGTCGGGACACTACAGCACTACAGAGGGGGAGAGAGGGGCTGGGACACTACAGCAGTACAGAGGGGGAGAGAGGGGCCGGGACACTGCAGCACTACAGAGGGGGAGAGAGTCGGTCGGGACACTACAGCACTACAGATGGGGAGAGAGGGGTCGGGACACTACAGCACTACAGAGGGGGAGAGAGGGGTCGAGACACTACAGCACTACAGAGGGGGAGAGAGGGGTCGGGACACTACAGCACTACAGAGGGGGAGAGAGGGGTCGGGACACTACAGCACTACAGAGGGGGAGAGAGGGGTCGGGACACTACAGCACTACAGAGGGGGAGAGAGGGGGTCGGGACACTACAGCACTACAGAGAGGGAGAGAGGGTTCGGGACACTACAGCACTACAGAGGGGGAGAGAGGGGCCGGGACTCTTCAGCACTACAGAGGGGGAGAGAGGGGCCGGGACTCTACAGCACTACAGAGGGGGAGAGAGGGGTCGGGACACTACAGGACTACAGAGGGGGAGAGAGGGGTCGGGACACTACAGCAGTACAGAGGGGGAGAGAGGGGTCGGGACACTACAGCACTACAGAGGGGGAGAGAGGGGCCGGGACTCTTCAGCACTACAGAGGGGGAGAGAGGGGTCGGGACACTACAGCACTACAGAGGGGGAGAGAGGGGCCGGGACACTACAACAGTACAGAGGGGGAGAGAGGGGGTCGGGACACTACAGCAGTACAGAGGGGGAGAGAGGGGCCGGGACACTACAGCAGTACAGAGGGGGAGAGAGGGGCCGGGACACTACAGCAGTACAGAGGGGGAGAGGGGCCGGGACACTACAGCAGTACAGAGGGGGAGAGGGGCCGGGACACTACAGCTGTACAGAGGGGGAGAGAGGGGCCGGGACACTACAGCTGTACAGAGGGGGAGAGGGGCCGGGACACTACAGCACTACAGAGGGGGAGAGAGGGGTCGGGACACTACAGCACTACAGAGGGGGAGAGAGGGGTCGGGACACTACAGCACTACAGAGAGGGAGAGAGGGGCCGGGACACTACAGCAGTACAGAGGGGGAGAGAGGGGTCGGGACACTACAGCAGTACAGAGGGGGAGAGAGGGGCCGGGACACTACAGCACTACAGAGGGGGAGAGAGGGGCCGGGACACTACAGCTGTACAGAGGGGGAGAGGGGCCGGGACACTACAGCAGTACAGAGGGGGAGAGAGGGGGTCGGGACAGTACAGCACTACAGAGGGGGAGAGAGGGGCCGGGACACTACAGCACTACAGAGGGGGAGAGAGGGGCCGGGACACTACAGCAGTACAGAGGGGGAGAGAGGGGCCGGGACACTACAGAGGGGGAGAGAGGGGCCGGGACACTACAGCAGTACAGAGGGGGAGAGAGGGGTCGGGACACTACAGCAGTACAGAGGGGGAGAGAGGGGTCGGGACACTACAGCTGTACAGAGGGGGAGAGAGGGGCTGGGACACTACAGCACTACAGAGGGGGAGAGAGGGGCCGGGACACTACAGCAGTACAGAGGGGGAGAGAGGGGGTCGGGACAGTACAGCACTACAGAGGGGGAGAGAGGGGCCGGGACACTACAGCAGTACAGAGGGGGAGAGAGGGGGTCGGGACAGTACAGCACTACAGAGGGGGAGAGAGGGGCCGGGACACTACAGCAGTACAGAGGGGGAGAGAGGGGTCGGGACACTACAGCACTACAGAGGGGGAGAGAGGGGCCGGGACACTACAGCAGTACAGAGGGGGAGAGAGGGGCCGGGACACTACAGCAGTACAGAGGGGGAGAGAGGGGGGTCGGGACACTACAGCAGTACAGAGGGGGAGAGAGGGGGTCGGGACACTACAGCAGTACAGAGGGGGAGAGAGGGGTCGGGACACTACAGCACTACAGAGGGGGAGAGAGGGGCCGGGACACTACAGCAGTACAGAGGGGGAGAGAGGGGTCGGGACACTACAGCTGTACAGAGGGGGAGAGAGGGGCCGGGACACTACAGCTGTACAGAGGGGGAGAGAGGGGCCGGGACACTACAGCTGTACAGAGGGGGAGAGAGGGGGTCGGGACACTACAGCAGTACAGAGGGGGAGAGAGGGGTCGGGACACTACAGCAGTACAGAGGGGGAGAGAGGGGCCGGGACACTACAGCAGTACAGAGGGGGAGAGAGGGGCCGGGACACTACAGCAGTACAGAGGGGGAGAGAGGGGCCGGGACACTACAGCAGTACAGAGGGGGAGAGAGGGGCCGGGACACTACAGCAGTACAGAGGGGGAGAGAGGGGGTCGGGACGATCTCAGCTCAACTTAGCTTAGCAAAAAATCCTCAGAGTTGTATCACCAGTAACACTTACTGTAAGAATAATAGATTTTAAGGGAGACTGAGAACAGAGAGTAAAGGCAGTGGGTAAGAGGAGGGACACTGCTTCGGGAGGACGGCATTGGAGATGAGAGAGAATGAGAGGGAGAGAGAGAGCGAGGGATGGGGTAAATAGATAGAGATGGATGAACGTTCGGTGGGCCGAGAAGAGCGATGGATAAAAGGATTGTCTCACTAGCTCCGCGTCCTAATGACTTATAAACACCAGTGTATTTCCGCTGCTTCCAAAGGGCAGGAGTGATTAAATGGTTTGAGAGATGGAGAGATGGAGGGGGAGGAATAGCTTTTAACACACACTATACTGGGGTGCTCTCTGACTGTCCCTAAAGCCGGGGCCCATTCCGTCAAACCTTCGGGGAAATCAGGAGCCGATCTCTCTCGCTCTCTTCTATCAGACCCTTGGACGTTCTTTTTTTTTTTTTACGTAGGCAGAGTTCTAATTGGCCCTTTTTTTGCACTGGAGGGGCTCCCTTTGGACAGCTGTGGGCATCATGTCATCAGAAGGGGGCAGTGCTCAACGGCGTACGCTTGAAGATAGCCTTCACGAGGGATCTCGCAGCAGACGTCAATTTTCTGAACCGTTCCCCAGCCAGTGCTATGCGTTTACTCATCGCTATCTTGATCTAGGGAGCTACGCTCTCTGTGCAAACAGAGTTATATTCATCTTCATCCCCTGGCTCTATTTCCTCTGGTTGAGTCTGTGCAGTTCTCATGGTGTGATTGCTTATAAAAAGGAAAAAAAAAACTGCTTGTGTGAGGCGGGAGTCCTAGTTTTTAGTCTGTGGGATTTTCAATTTGATTTTGTGTGAACGCATAAGTGGATGTGGACATTTGGCTATCATCGATTACTTCTGGTCAGAACTCCGAGAAATTTTTTCCATTGTTTAAGAAAGGCTGTGTGTGTGTGTGTGTGAGTGTTTATGTACGGGTCTGAATACTGCTGTGATATCTTGCCTCGGTCCTGTCTCTTGTCCACCGAAGTGTGACTTGATGTCTGTGTTTGCGTTAGTCCAAAAAGTCTGACTTAATCGTTACTATTGATTGTCTGTGCACACAGATTACAATAGAATAATGCACTTCTGCTGCTACAATCGCAAGCACAGTTTGTTTGTGAATACATATCCATGTTTGCACAAGCATCTTCCTGTATGTCTGTTGGTCTGTGTGTGTGTGTCTGTGCGTGTCTGTGTGTGAGATGAAGCTGCTGCTTGTATGTTTGTGTGTATTTCTTGTGTTTTTGTGAATATAAAAAGTGAATATCTGTGAAAGTGTGTTGGTTATGTGTACCTGGGTGTGTCTGAATGGGTGTGTGTGTGTTGGTGATTATTTGGGTTTTGGTGTTAGGCAGATGGGTGTTTGGGCTTGAGTCTCAGAGGTCTTGTCTTGACGTCACAGAAGGGAACCTCCTTTTCACTCTTCAGCGAGATATTTGACAGTAAATATCTTGTGGTAAATTGACCATTTCTGAAGAAAACAAGCTGTGAAATTTGCTCTAGATATGAGTCCCTGCCAAGTGGCAGAAATGGAGCGTTTTAAACCCAGCCTCTCCCCTTCCTCTCTCTCTCTCTCCCTCCCTCTATCCCTCCACACGCTCGCAGGTCTGCGCTTGGCCGAACAGCTGGCTCGCCGCGAAGACGAAGCCAAGATCCGCCATCGCCTCGGCCTGTCGCTGTGGGCCAGCAGCAATCTGGAAGAGGCCCAGCATCAGGTACTAAACCCCAGCCCGTCTCCGCGGAAACTCGGCCCGAAAGGTGTTTCGCTGTATCAACCCTGGGCCTGTCTCCATAGCAACCAAACCCTACACCAGGGCAGTTGTGGTTCCAGCCCCCCTCAGTCTCTGCAGTAAATGCACGGAGTTCAACACTGTATGAACCTCAGCCTGTCTGTGCTTTAACCACAGCCCCTACACCTGAGTTAGCACTGGAGCGTTAGAGTGCAGAGTCAGTGTGAGGTGATAGAGCCCACATCTGTACACATCTGTGCACTGCTCTCATATAGCACTGCTCACACCAGCCTGTAGTATTTGGCTGCATATATGCACTGTAGCTTCTGTTAACACTGTTGGGGCATTTTAGGTTGTGAATGTGTGTGCAGAGTGTGCAGCGTATGTGTGCGTGTGTGAGAGGCTGTGTGCGCATTTGAATGTGTGATTGTGCATTTGTGTGTATGTAGGTATGTGTATGAGTGTGTGTTTGAATTTGTCAGTTGGTGTGTGTGTGTGTGTATGCATCTGTGTTTGTATGGGTGTGTGTGTGTGTGAGCGGGCTAGTGTGCATTTGTGAGTGCTCCTGATTGTCTGTGCGTTTATGTTCTTGTGTGTGTGTGTGAGAGAGAGAGTGAGAGAGAGAGAGTGAGTGAGTCAGTGTGTACCTGTGAGCGCGTGTGAGTGCTCCTGTGTTTCTGTGCATTTGTGTGAGTATTCCTTTGTGTGTGCGTGTGTATGTGTGTGTGTGTGTGTGTGTGTGTGTGTGTGTGTGTCTGCCACTGATCCAGCTGCTGCGACCTTCATCAGTGTCCTCCTCTGTCCCTTGCTGTCCTCCATCTGTCTCCTCTGCCTGTCATACCGATCCCCACGATCCACACACTACATTCTCTCCTCTCCCCACCTCCGTACCGTCACTTCCCGACTCCTGTGGAGAGGAGTTAGGGAGCGGCGGCGAAGAGTAGGCAGCGAGAGTCAAGAGGACTGACGTAGCTAATCTGCTTTTTCGTCACCAAAGTCGATGTCGAATATTGATGAAATAGCCCCGTGAAAGGCATTTTGTTATTTGCCAAGGCCACGCGTAGCTCCATAGTCAATCACTGTTTTCTCATGTGGTCGGCCCAATTAAATTTGAAAAATAGCTTCAGAAATTTCACGCTGAAGATCTTGAGGAATATGTGCGCAAGTAGACGGCGAGCGTGAACCTGATATCACGATCATCATCGAGACAGTAGCATTTAATCTTTAACATTACAGTGAGACTATGTACAAACATATTGCGGATTCCAGTAGCGTCCGATATATGATCGGAGCACTTATTAGTTCACGGCCTGCAGGCCTAAAGTTAGTGTACTTTGTTGTCAGTCCGTTGCATCTCACATCAGCCAATTCAGGAACATAATCGCACATCGGTGATATAAATTGTTCCACATTCAAGTATAATTTGTTGGCAATAATTACGTAATTTTAAAACAGTCCGTATAAATGCAGTCATTTCATTTCTTAAATCACCTAATTCATTTTCAGGATATGAGCCACAAAAACTAACCGCATTTTGTGATGCGTCGTAAACCAGGCACGACACCGCGTGTTATGATAATCTGCTTAACTGCGCACAAACTTGATTCAGTATCTCACATAAATGAGGAAATTCAAGTTATTTTTGCTTTAAAATTTAGATTGTGAAAGAGTCTGTGCGGGATGGCGCTTCAAACTCTTCAGGCGCGACTCGCGTGAGTACGATGACGTCCCCGAGACAAGCGAACACGTGTTTTTATGGAAGTAGGACTGGGACTGTGCAGTGATGCCGGGATGAGGGAGATAAGATCTAGTCCTGGAGCATGGAAGAGAGGTGGTGGCCATGCAGGACAGAAGGGTACAAATTTCAGGGAATGAGACGCACCCATTTATTTCACCTCTGTAATGGTGCAGTATATCACTGGAAGCAGCCAAGTCTGGTGTTCAACAGCCGCATCCTTGCTAACCTGAAATATACTGCAGTGAATTCTGAATACACAGACATTTTCGGAAAACAAACTTGTAAATATAGTTCACGTTGTGCAATGAATCTTGAAAACAGATGTAGATGTATAAGGCACGGAATGTTCTCAGATACGCATAGCAGTGATGCGGGGGATTGTTTTTATTTTTTATCTCGACGATAGCCTATATTTTATTTATCTACATTGCTATGTGTTCCGTTTCCCTTAGGGTGCAAACACTTGCCTTGGTATTTCGTCCGTGAAATCTCCTTATAAAAACATCATCTACTTAGGTACATGATGGAACCAGACTTCTCTAATGCAATTCTATATGTTCCGAACGATTCAACATAATACCGAGTGTATCAATTATAGCCTCTTACATTTAATTTTAATGCGCTGCTATGCAAATCATATTTGCGAATGTATAATTTTGGAGAACGTTTCATCGAAAATATGCATGAAATTAAAGACATTAAATTTGAATACATTCGCTGAATGAATTATGGAAAATGCTTGTTTTTATTTCGAGGAAGAGCTGGAGTGGTTTCGCTCCTATGACGGCAGAAAGAAATTGTCTTGGAATGATCGCAATGGTTGTTCTGCGATCAGCCCCGTCTTACAGGCATGTTCACCCTCCCCTGCTGAGGCGTTTTTGTTATATCGCCCCCGAAACTTGGCAGACAGGGCAGTGCTGTACCTCTCTGTTAGCGGTTATATTTTTGGGAACTGGTCCCAGGTGTCCCCTCAGGCAGATTTTTTCTTCTTTTTTTGGGTGGGTGTTTTCTATTTGTAATCTTTGACGGCGTCGACAGGGTCACCCTGCTGAGATTGCTTTCTCTCGGAGACGGGCGTGAAATGAGACTAGCCGCGGACTGAGACGGGCCGCGGGGCCTGATTAGAACGTGACCAGCGACGTGCTACTCGCCTCTCTTTCGCTCCGACCGGGGAGTCCTCTCATGTGAGCGCGTTCATGCGCCGGGCTCTCTGTCAGACCGGCACCGCTGCACTCTGTGCTGAGTTATTTAGACACAAGGATGTGGTGGTATTTACAGAATGCAGTATGAGAAACACGGTTTCGTGCGGTATGGTGAGGTCCATCAGTTTACGGGACAATGACGCAGTTTTATTGGCGTTGACTCCTACGTCATTCATTTGGTCTGGACTTAAACACAGTCTTATTGAAGCTGGCACTCCCTGACACTTCATCCACGAGAAGTAAACCACACAAGAATTATATACTGTGTCACCATTTTAATACTTACTCGCCTCACTGTGAAACGTGATATTGACGCATTAAGTGTTCACGTACCAGAACACATTTACTTACCTCATGTTCTAGGTCACAGGATTGCTCGCATATCGGAACTCGCAATCAACTGTCCTCTTGCACCAGAACATGTTCAAAAACACAATCTGCAGTGGTCATCTATTAGAACGCACAATGGACAGTAATCATGTACTATAACACATAATTAACTGTCATCCTGTCCTGGAACTCATTTTATACCCTGCACCAGAACACATTCAAACACACAATCTATAAGGTTTAATGCAGTAGAACTCACCATCTGCAGTGATCATGTACAAGAACACATGATTTACAGTGATCACATTCTGGCAGATGCAATCTACAGTTATTGTGCACTAGAACACTCAATCTATGGTCGTAATGTACTAGAACACTCTGGCATACTGTGATGACATACTGTAGCATATATCCACGCAGTGTGTGTGTTCTACATTAGTGTTGAATGCATGTGTCCTTGTACTACATGGTACTGGCATTCGCTACTTTAATGGCTGCTCCAAAAACTGATCGGTCACTCAGAATGAGCTCACTTTACCGGTGCTTCAGTCTGCTCTCAGTAGCCTGACCCCCCGTCCACCCCCCTACCCTCACCAGGTCTGAAAATATAGTCCAATCACAGATGAGCTGTTTATCAGATGGCCCATGTCCAGTTTGCCCAGTCATGGTGACGTCGGGGTGAACTAATGGCTAAATCGATAAAACTCCCATGATTCAGCTATCTGTGCAAGGACGACTAATTTATTATCCCCTCTACGCCTTCGACACGCAAGCACATGCATCGCGCACACACGTGCGCGCACGCACGCCATTGATCTTCTCTTTCGTGCTGGAGATGATTTCTCGTACAGCCTAAATTCATTCCTCTGTCTTAAAGAAAACTTTCTGTTAAAAGACAAGAAATGTGTGATCTTGGCGTTCTGCAGCACTGGGAAACCAGACAGTCCATTTGAACTGACACTCCTTCTGCTGCACATGTGGAATTCTTGTCCTCTTTGAGGAGACTTGCTGCCCCCTGGTGGCTGAGTCATAGTAAATCACAGTTATCTCATGTGAGGGGGCCTGCTTATCTCATGTGAGGGGGGTGAGTTCGGCTGCTTGAATATACTCTGCTGCACCGGCGGCTTAGTGCGTAATGCTCTTGGTGCGTTTCTGTTTGTATGGTGTGTGTGTGTGTGTGTGTGTGTGTGCACGTGTGCGTCTGCGCGCTTGTTTGTGTTTGGGTCGTGCGTTTGTGTGCGTGTGTGTATGTTTGGTTTGTGCATGCTAGGGTTAATTGTGTGTTGCATGTGTGTGTCTGTGTGTGCTTGGTTTGTATGCATGTTTGTGTATTTAGCTTACGCGTGTCAGTTTGCTGTGTCCTTGTGTGTGAGCATTTGTGGTTTGTATGTACCTGTACGTGTTTATTTTTTATTTTTTGGTGCATCGTAGGGTGTATTTCATTAGTGTGGTATATACTAGTGCGCTGCATTAGTGTGTGTGACATTAGTGTGTGCTGCATTAGAATGTGCTATATTGCCTGTGTGACATTAGTGTGTGCTGCATTAGAATGTGCTACATTAGCGTGCGTGCCGCAATAGAATGTGCAACATTAGCGTGTGTGACATTAGTGTGTGCTGCATTAGAATGTGCTACATTAGCGTGCGTGCTGCAATAGAATGGGCAACATTAGCGTGTGTGACATTAGTGTGTGCTGCATTAGAATGTGCTACATTAGTATGTGTGACATTAGTGTGTACTGCATTAGAATGTGCTACATTAGCATGTGCTATATTAGTGTGTGCTACATTAGAATGCGCTACATTAGCGTGTGTGACATTAGTGTGTGCTGCATTAGAATGTGCTACATTAGCGTGTGCTTTATTAGTGTGTTCTGCATTAGAATGTGCTACATTAGCGTGTGCTATATTAGTGTGTGCTGCATTAGAATGTGCTACATTAGCATGCCTGCTGCAATAGAATGTGCAACATTAGCGTGTGTGACATTAGTGTGTGCTGCATTAGAATGTGCTACATTAGTATGTGTGACAGTGTGTACTGCATCAGAATGTGCTACATTAGCTTGTGCTATATTACTGTGTGCTACATTAGAATGCGCTACATTAGCGTGTGTGACATTAGTGTGTGCTGCATTAGAATGTGCTACATTAGCGTGTGCTTTATTAGTGTGTTCTACATTAGAATGTGCTACATTAGCGTGTGTGACATTAGTGTGTACTGCATTAGAATGTGCCACATTAGCGTGTACTATATTAGCGTATGCTACATTAGAATGCGCTACATTAGCGTGTGTGCTGCATTAGAATGTGTTACGTTAGCATGTGTGACAGTAGTGTGTGCTGCATTAGAATGCGCTTCTTAAGCGTGTGCCATATTTGTGTGTGCTGCATCAGAATGTGCTATATTAGCGTGTGCTGTATTAGTGTATGCTATGTTAGCGTGTGCGACATTACCCTTTGCTACAGCAGTGTGCGCTACATTAGCCTGACGCTGTGCTCCTCTCCCCACAGCTCTATCGAGCCTCCGCTCTGTTTGAGACCATTAGACATGAGGCACAGCACAGCACTGACTACAAGCTCTCCCTGTTCGACCTGCAAACCTCCTCTTATCAAGCCCTGCAGCGAGTCCTCGTCAGCCTCGGTACACCCCTCTCTTTCTCTCTCTCTCTCTCTCTCTCTCTCTCTCTCGCCTATCTTTCCTCTCCCCTTGACTCTTTCCTCCCCTCTCTCAGTTCAGTTCGATTCAACTCCTGATGCTTCATTGGTACGACGAATCATTACATTGCAAATTGCCAGCACATATCGCTCTCCAATTCCGATTTTTCAAATTTGAAGTGCTTTTTCTGCATTCAGTTTGTATTCATGTTGCCAAAGGTGTATTAGGCTACTTGTGAAGCTGATAAAGAATAAGTGCATGTTGTAGCGGATTCTTCCTTTCTTTCTGTCTCTTTCCCCTTTCTTTGCTCTTTCTCCTACCATTTTACCCTAAAGCTGTTTTTCCACCGGACGCAAAACGAATTTTGCGCGCGACAGATTACATTCAAAGACAATGCAAAGACGCGAATACACGCGTTTACGCGTGTATTCGCGTCTTTGCATTGACTTTGAACGTAATCTGTCTTGCGCAAAATTCGTTCGCGTGAATTCGCGTCTTTGCATTGATTTTGAACGTAATCTGTCGTGCGCTAAATTCGTTCGCGTGTATTCGCGTCTTTGCATTGACTTTGAACGTAATCGGTCGTGCGAAAATTTCGTTTCGTGTCTGGTGTGAAAGCGGCTTAATTCTCTACCTCTCTGCTGTCTCCCTCTCTCATTTACTCTCCCTCTTTCTCCATCTCCGTCCCTCTGACGATCAATAAGATCAATCCTGAGCCATTTAGATACAAGTGGGTTATAGAAGGCAATATGTTCTCATTGTCAGCGAGGCAATTTTGGAGCCGGCTTGACAGGGAGTGGAATATGAGTCGTTGGACGTGATAAAACTTTAATAATGGAAGCGTCTGTGTTTGGGCATCTTCCTGTTTTCCCTCCGTTTTACCCCCTAGTAAATTAAAAACGGTGATCTTTGGCACAATGTGGCTCAGAGTATCGACGAAAGACGGGCTGTAAATGTCAGGCTCCCTCATCTCTTTCTCTCTCTCAATTTTCAGTTTCAATTTCTAAAGGTTATTTATTGGCGTGACACGCACTCCGTTGCCAAAGCAAATTTTTCAGAGAGCAACGGTGATTAAATAAACTTGACAATCTGGTAACTAATATATCAACTATCCCTCTCTTTCATTCTGTCGATCTCTCTCTCCCTCCCTCACTCTCTCTCACACACTCGCTCTCTTACTTTTGCGCTCTCTTAAATTCAAATTCGGACTCTTTCCCTTTCTCGCTCTCCCCTCCTATCTTCTTTCTATCTCACATTCTCTCTCTCCCTTGTCCTCCATCTGTGTTGCTCTCTCCTCATCTCTCTCTCTGTCTCTCTCTCCCTCTCTTTCTCTCTCTTTCACTGTCTCTCTCCAGCTAATTTCATGCCTGTCATTAACCAATTAAACAGCAGTTCGGTTAATGAATGACAAGCAGTGGTGCTCCCCTAAGTCTCAGGACTTGTGCAACCGTTAATGATGCCCCCCCCCATCATGTTCAGGTCACCATGACGAGGCGCTGGCGGTGGCCGAGCGAGGTCGGACCCGGGCCTTCGCGGACCTGCTTGTGGAGCGTCAGACGGGGCAGCAGGATTCTGACCCGTACACCCCTGTGACGGTTGACCACATCCTGGACACGGTGAACGGGCAGAGGGCCCTGGTGCTGTACTTCTCCCTGGCGGCTGGGTACCTCTACAGCTGGCTGCTGGCACCGGGGGCAGGTCAGTCACTCGATGTGATTCGTCCGCAAAGACCCTCTACCCTTGATTATACTTATGATGCCTTGGCTTTGATTTTAAAGGACCTTTCCGAGTTACAAGTCGGATGTTTCAACTGGAACGCCTCCCGAGGTCAGATTTCCGACTCCGAAAGTCACTACCCCCGAGTTAACATTTAAAGATGGCTGCCCCAGGTGTAAACAGTAATTAGAAGCTCCTGTAATACTCCGTTTATTACATCTGACTTGTGTTTGTCGCACTAAATCAACTGTATACATTGTTCGACGTATATATACAGAAATCCACGGTATCTGAAGGTCGCAGAAGGACCACATAAGTTGCTTATATTCGGACAAGGCAAACGCGAAAATAGCTTTCGTAGACGTGACTATCTTGTTTTACTACTCTTTTTCCCGGTTTATGGCGGTTGGCGACTTTTGTCCGACTTTGTAACTGGAACGCTGATAACTCGGCTGTGACGTCATTTCCAGCTCAAATTCCGATTTCTGAGGTAAATATAACGCAGCATAAGGTTTGACATCAGCAAAGATTCGCAACTGTCACCAAGATAGTCCTGCTATTCTTCCATCCCTCTGGCCGAAGACGGTGGTTTCAGGTGCCACAGGTCTGTATAGACCTTAATTCACTTATATTTTGTGCTTGATTACACCCCTGCAGTGCAGCCAGAGCTGTTTATGGACAGTATTTGTGTCTGCGGACGACAAGCTCAAGCGACACCTCCCAGTCAGGCGTTCACAATGGCGAGTGATGGCTCCGCTTTGATAAAAGGGTCCAGCAGGATGGTTATGAGTGTGTTTTTGGCCTTGCACGGCCCAGCCATGCGTACGACATTTGAATTTGCCCCCTGTTGGTTTTTCAGCTGGTCTGAAAATACAAATTGAAGTGATTTGGGGAGACTGTGTTTTACGTGTCAGAATATGAGGCAGGGTGTGCAGCTGTCAGTTGAACCGGTGATAGGAGTTCTGCAACGGTCCTAAACAAACACACATGTTAAAAAATGGGACCAGTCTCTCGTTGCAGAAGTAATGGCATGTGAATCTCATCAGGGTGATGTTACAGTCTATGTTTGCTGCCTGCTGGTGGTTTGTTGTGACAGTCAACAGTATTGTTTTGACTCATGTAAGGTCAGGGACTGCTCTTCACCTGCTTTTAATGGTAGATGTAATGCCTCCCTTCATCTGATATGGGCTTTGTGATGAGTTACTTTTAAAAAGCTTTTCTAAACGGCACCCGAGAAATATGCCAGTACCACTGAACAGAGCTGCACAAAAATGAAATAAAAATAGAGCAAGGTAGTGCACTTTCTGACGGTGGCCCTTTATTATAACAAACGGCTACAGCGCGAGTGCACAGCTGTTAAATGCATACTGCAGTGCTATTGTTTGCTCATTGAATGGTTTGTGTGGAGTGTGTGATTTTATGGATGCGTTTGTGTGGATTACATGCGTGTGTCTGGCCATCTGTTATCATGTTTTCATGATCATTCGTCTCCCAGACATCAGAAGTAGGCTTTATAAACGTACAGGGCGCTCGAGCAGGGTTGAGTGTGCGTGTGTCTGTGTGTGTGTGTGAGTGTGTGTGTGTGTTGGGACAACAGTGTCTCATGAATCAGTGGCTGTGCTAATTCCAGAACTGAGGTTACCTTTTCTCATCCGACAGGTTTAGTCAATGAGTCCTGGTGTGAGGAGTGATGTGTGTGTGTGTGTGTGTGTGTGTGTGTGTCTGTGGGGCGCAATTTGTGTGTGCGCTCAGTGGAGTGTGTATGTGTATTTTGTGTAGTGTAGTGTGTGCACGTGTGCGTGTGTGTCTGTGCGCAGTGGAGTATGTATGTTTGTTGTGTGGTATAGTGTAGTGTGTGTGTGTGGAGTGAGTTTGTGTGTGAGTGTGTCTGTGTATTTGAGTTGCAGTATGTGTATATGAGGTTACGAGTGTGTGCGTGCATGTGTGTGTGTTTGTGCATTTGTGTGTGTGTGTGTGTGGTGCATTGTGTGTATGTGAGAGAATGTACGCGTATCTGAGTTCAGCGCGCAGATCCCCATGCAGACAGCAGCAGTGAGGGTGTCAGACAGGACCGTGCGCAGCCCTGCAGAACAGACGAGCCCAACTGTGGGCCCGTCTGTGAGCTGCTGCGGCTCCGTCTGACCCCCTCTGCTGAGCCAATCACTGACGCGGACAAATACACACGTACAGAGTCCCAGATTCAAACGCTCAATCACATCTTTACCTGTAAGCTCCACACGCTAACACACTCAGGAACGAACCATTACACACACGTACGTATGTAGATACAAACAAGTAATGCATGCACTGACAACACGCACACAACACTGACTGTGTGCACATCCCCGTCATCGCATGTGTCAAACAGGAATCATTCACAAACACACACACACCACCAACCCAATCTCACTTCCTGCTGGGTGCTGTGGCAGGAAAAAAGTGTGAATTAACACAAAATGGCAGCAACACCTGCTACTCTAGTGTTACCGCAGGCTAAACCCCCCCCAACACACACACACCTGCACACACACACACAGACTGCAAACCCGTCAGCCCTTGGCCGTTCTTTGTCAGAGCGGCTGTCCTTCTTCGTCTTGTAGAACGTGCCTGTCATCCCTGCTCTGTCGTATCAATCCTCTATCGACAGCTCAACCCGAGTTCTGGAGCTCCTCGCGAAAGAAAAAAATACCATGAAAAGTCTCGTGCTGCAGCTGAGCCCGTGGCAGGTTGAGCCGTCGCGTCACAACAGAGCAGTTTCCCCATTTTCGTTTTCCCTTGTTTTGTGTCCTCGTTTGCCCCGATTGCATTCTCTGCGCCATCCCCTCCCTGAGCATGATTTTAGTCGTCCCTTTCTCGTCTTTTCAGTTGTGTAAATTCTGAGCGAAAGCCTGTTGGACAGGTTCACGGTGTGAACACGCTCGATTTTCCTGCTGTGACGTTGGATGTTGATAGAGGTTATGCAGGCAAACGTACGGAGAGCAGGAAGTCCATACATACAGCAGGATCTGGGTTCAAATCTTCTCTGTGCTCTACTGATCTTGTCTGGACGGTTAAGCGTACTGGGATGGGCCTTCGGGTGGGTTTGTTTGCTGCTATCTCGGGAGAGCGTGGAAAGTTTGCAGTTCCCCTCCAAAACGTGCCAGTCATCCGCAACTTTTTTTCACCCGCAGTTTTAAACCTCCCATGATCGAAGGTGGAGGGAAACCAAACAAGTCCTTGATTAGAATGCAACTAATGGGTGCCTAGGCGGCCAGTGGGAGGCCCTTGAGTAAAGGACAGTGCTGACCCAAACTGACAATGTCCCTCCCATATCCCTGAGCAGCGCTAAACCAACTATGTCCTGCTCTCACTGGGCTGCTGGCCACAGTCAGCACTGATATGGCTGGATTTGACTCATCACTGTGGTGGTCGCTCTTGCGCTGCAAGTAAGGCATTTTCCTACTGAGCCAAACCAGAGCCAAATCTACAGTAGCTCTGTTCAACCCAGATGTGGCCCGCTGTGGGATCAGCTATCCGCCATCACTTGGCCTAAATGTAATATTTCCTCATAATATTGTTCACTGTGTAGTAGTCTAGTGGGGCTCAAATGTGCTTTAATTACCGTAAAATATTCTGCAGCTGAACTCTTAATGAAGAACTGAAACTATATTTCTTTTGAAAGCAAGAAATTAATTTAAATTCAGTTCATTCTTTTCATCAAAGTTCTTTTATTTAGTTTAGAAATTAAATTATACTTCGGTTATTTAGCTAACGCTTTCATCCCAAGTGACCTACTGTTGATTAGACTAATTTGGGTGCCAATTCGCAGCGGACTTATGAAGGAATTGGGGCGTTGTTCAAGGGCCAAATAACTGTACTTATCATGTTGAAGAAGGTACCATTCAAGCACCCTTGGCACTAAAAGATAGCCCCATATAATTAACGTAATTATAATTGACTTCCTGAACTGATTAAATGGAAATCCAGTCTGTGACCCTTATGTCTGCTTTGCTAAAAGGATCTAAACATGTGCTCCCCTCTGACTCCTCCCCTTTTACAGGAATCCTGAAGTTCCATGAGGTGTACCTTGGAGAGGGAGTGTCCGAGAGTGGGTCGTCTGAGTTCCAGGAGGCAGGGGGTGGGGCCGGGGGCGGGTCTTCGCTGGAGCAACATATCGCCAGCGCTCGTGAGGCATTGGGCGTGGATTCCTACTACAGCAGGTGAGCTAAGCCCTGCCCACTCTTCAGCAATCCATTTTGACTGCAACCTCGTTCCTCGGCTTATTCCAATCCAGAACTTGGGGACCGTAAATAGAAGTCAGTAGAAGGTAAATTTTGCATTGAATTTCGTGTTCACACACAAGGCTTCCATGAGTGCTCATGGGTTATATTGTGCAGATGTTCCCATCTGGGTGTTTTTAAGACCAGGCTTGATCTTAAGTGCCCTTGTTTGGTCCTCTGTTCCGTTTGTATCATTGGTCTGAATGGCCTGTTTTTGCTGATATTACTGTGCTGTGTGTGTTTTTGTGTGTGTGTGTGTGTGTGTGTGTATGTGTGTTGCTGTGTTACGTTACATTAGGTTAGGTGAGGTTGTATTAACCCTTAGAGGTCTGAAATATTTAAAAAAATATATAAATTTAATTATCTTGTGCCAGTGAAAATCTATCATGTGGCTACTAGTTTTAAAAAGCTCCGCTGTGGGAGCTCTTTTAAACAAGTTTCCACGTGATAGGTTTTCAACTGCTTAGATTTTTATGTCTTTCATTATTGAGCAACAAAAGCTGCACTCTAAGGGTTAAACCTATTGTATGTTATGTTACATATTTTGCATTCATTCATCATGGTAACGTAAACGGATGGACAGTATTACAGACTGAGACAGTCTACAGGCTTATTTGATGCTAGGTTGACCCTTCCCATATCAGTGGTCACCTGATAAAGGGCCCCAATCATGAGTAATAATGGCTGTTTTCAATAAAGGTTCAACATTGTAATTTATGATATGATGTCAGGAATCGTTTGCTCCTGATTGATCAAGGGGAGTTCTACCGATCACTGTGAACGCTGATATTCAGCACGCGAAAGGTGAATTTAACAATCCGACGACCTCGAGCTAAATATAGATCAGGCCTCCCCGCAGGAGCTCGGACAGTGTCTGTATTTCATGTCGCTTCGTCCCTGGGAGGAGCTTTACGTTACAGTTGCCGCCCTTCTCTTATTTTATATTTCCTTCTCAGTGAAAATCACTTGTGGTGGATAAATCATTGGATTCACCTCAACTGAAGTCAATAATGATATAATATTGTCCTTGTATATTAAGTATAGTCATCGTCTATCAGTTGGTGCAACGGATCTCCCATGTTGGCTTTAAGAACCCCTGGGGGTTCACTGACCCGCTCTAGAGAACCCAGATCGGAGGGATAAGTGGAGTGTGTTTGGCTACAGTTGTGAGACTCATGTGCCGCACTGGTATAGTTTCATATCTCACTGCCACCGCAGTAGTTAACTACACCTCTACCATTTCAATTTCAGTTCATTAATGAGTGTATATGGGAGATGGTTTGTACTGCCAAACAAAGTACACTTCTGGGTTGAATCTTCGCCGATCTGTGGTTCTGTCTAACCTGTCCAATACCCCACCTCCCACCACCCAGCCAATCACTGAACAGGCGTCCTGAGTGTCGCCTGCAGTTTCAGCCAATGGCATCCCCCGCTGGGCCTACTCGCCCGCATATTTGCAGCCTGGCTCCTCCCAGTCAGACGCAGTGGGTGGGGCAGACAGGATGGGATGAACAGCTGCTCTCGTGTCGGAGCGTGGAGTGAATCTGCTCATAAACACGTCCTGACGGATGGGCGCTGCGTGGTGCTGGCTCGGCCAAATAATGCCAACCGTGAACCCAAACCAACTTTCCCGCTAGCGCTAATGCTCAGTGCTCATCACTATCCGTCAACGCTAACTCTAATTGCTCATTACTAATCACCAAACTCTTAGTGCTCATCACTAACCGTCAGCACTAACTCTAAGTGCTCATTACTAATCACCACGCTAACTCTAGGTGCTCATTACTAATCACCACAGTTACACTTAGTGCCCATCACCAATCACTGCACTAACACCACGTGCTCATCAACAGCGTGAGGACGAGTGTAACGGTGTGTGTTTGTGCGCCGGGGGGTTTGTGTCCGGCTCTTGGTTATGATGGAAGGCGCACTAATAGTCATAATAGTAATGAGTTCATTGTTATGAAGTTATTACTGTGATTAGGTCTCAAAGCTCAGAGCTGTAACAGCAGACTTCATTAATAAGCTCTATGCGAGCGCAAAGATATGACTTTACAGATGAAGTGAAGAGAGGCGAGTGAGATGCAAAATATGCTTTACAGATGTTGGCAACCATGAACAGTGCATCCTGTTTGTTTTAGAGGAGGAGGAAGCTGATGTGCTGTTGAGAATTTGTTTTCGTGTTATAACTGGGAGGAGGGGGGCTCAGAAAATGGGAAGGGGTGGGTGGTGGCTTGTCCTGGGGTCGACTGGGGTTCCAGGAGATGGTTTTTTTTTAGAGAAGCGGACCACATTATTTGCATTGTTCGTCGCACTCGTTCTGTGAGTATCTGCATATTTTAGCACGACTGCTGTATCTGTCATTCCAAATCGGAATGAGAATGGAGAGAGGAGGTGTCCGAGCGAGCGAGAGAGACGTTGAAAAGCAAACAAACGAGGGGAGAAAAAAAGGGAGGACTGATCTGACAGAGGGAGAGAAAAAGAGCGAGCTGATGCAGGGATAACGGATCACTGTAGGCAGAAGGAAGTGACAGAGAGAAATTGAGCTGTTGTAAGCTTTCGGTGTGAAGAATGCGCCTGTTACCGAGGCAGGAGTCTTATTCACAATGTTTAGACAGGGACGGTAAAATATGAGCGGTTAGAGCGGGAGGAGCTGAATCAGGGAGGGAGGGAGGGTGATGGTGGCCGGTTTCGAAGCCCAGCGGAAAGCCTTGTGCTGTTTGAGCTCGTCAGTGTGCCTGTACCGCCTCCTGCTGGCTTGTGGATGGCAGACGTTCAGCGATGCCCTGTTAGCGGCATGACTCAGCCAAAGGCGTGGCTGTATCTGGCGCCATTTTGCTCCATTAAACAATCACTTGGCGGAGAAGCGAGTGCCACCGGCTGTACTTTCTGCTCCGGTGACTGCAATATGCCACAACAGAGAGGCAGAGAGAAAGAGAGAGTGTGTGTGTGTGTGTGTGTGTGTGTGTGTTTATGTGTGAGCGCAAGAGAGAGGTCAATCAAAGTAAAATTGAAATGAATGGTCATTTAATTGGCTCTGTAACTGCGGAGCCCACATGAAATCTGGACCAGTCAGAAAGTTTCTCTTTCCAGCAGTTTGCCTCACAGTGTTTTAAACAAATTACTCACTGACAGCCAGATTTTCGCCTCAACCACAAATCTCCCCCTTCGTATAGATCATCGGGGTCACTTTAGCCAAACTTACTGACTTCTTTTTCCAATAGGGGTCTCTGAAGTTGCTCTTGCCATTTCCCTAAACTCCCCGATCCAACATCGATAACTGGAGTCAATTTAGCTGGATGTACGAACTCCTCCCCCAACCTCCAACAAAGAACCAACAAACTCACTTTAGCCTCACCTCCAAAGCTGCACTTCCAATTTAAATCATTGGAGTCACTGAAGCCACACCCATGACCCCCCCTCCCATATCATGCTATATGCATATGCTATATGCTCAGTCTCTTTAGCCACACCCACAAACCCCTCCTTCTAGTAAGGATCATTAGAGTCTCATTAACCACACCTTTAAACTCCTCCTTTCAATACTGATCATTGGAGTTACTTTAGCCACACCCACATCAGTTGTCCACCAATTGCTGCAGTCTGAACCTCAGTGATGAGTGTCTTTAGTCCCTCCCACATTACTGCCCTCTGTAGTCCACTGCAGTGAATCAGTCTCTCTCTCTCTCTTTCCCTCTCTCTCTATCTTTCGCTCCTTCTCTCTCTCTGGTTTCCTCATTATATCCTGCAGTTCTCCTGCGGTGCACTCGCTCCTGCCTCTCGCCCCAGGGCGAGATCAGACCGATCGTATTACAGGTTCAGCTCGGCAAAAAAATCTCCCTCCAATGGCCTCCGGCTTTGAATCTCAGCCAGCGAGCCCCTCGGCGGTTCGCGGTTTAGCGACGCCGGCGGGCGCCTGGCTCTGAGCCTGTGCCATCCAGCACCCACTGACGCCGTCAAATTTGCGCTAAACTCTGCATTTTCCCCGAGCATCCGCTTACATTAGCCGTTCCGCGGCGCGGCTCAAAGCTCGAACGGTCTCATTTCGGCATGTCTGGGGTCCCCGCGACACCCGCTACCTTTTTTCTGAAACTGTCTAACTGCTGTGAAATGGAGCCTCGCGGTATTAAAATTTGAAGACAGCTTAGCTTAATTTGCCTAAATTGATGCGAAATTGAAAGGGAAAATTCTTTGTCAGCTTCGGGATTTGCGGTTGACTTTGGAAGTCGTGGGCGCACGGGCTGGTGTGTGCATTTGTGTACCAAGGCGACCGATCTTGCGAAGGAAAGATATTTTTTCACGAGGAGCAGAGACATAGCAACCGCAAACCAAAATAAGGGCTTCAACTTTTCTCCCCGGCGCGGTAAAATCATTTAATAATGCACACCGACGCAGAAAATAATTGCACTTAATAATATATTATGTAGGTTATATTTAGATTTTAACCACCGAGAAAGTGCATTATTCAAGACACAAGTTTTACAGGAACGTACAAGTGTTAGAGCCTCACAACATCGGTATGTGCAGTTCGGTGCTGAAAATACCATCAAAACAGTCTTTCTTTGTCGCAAAAAATGTTGCACTTTAAGGAGGCCAATACATTGCATCTCCATATATGGGAAAATGCATTTTGGCTGCACAAGGGCCGACAGATTAGCTCCTGGTGGAATTGTTAAAGTTTCTTTCATATGACCATTCTTTGTTCTTGACTTTTGGGACATTTTGTGAAGAATGTGTCTGAAGTCGTGGACTCTGTGAGCGACAGGGTCTGTTACATTCTTTAACAACACTGTATTTGAGGAGCAATTAAAGACCCCAGTTCTAAAAATACTTGAATCTTAAAATGTACATTTTGAGAAAATCGAGACAGTGGGCTTGGGTGACTATAGAAGATGTTTGATCATTCTTACCTCGTGTGTGAAGGTTTGACTGAAGTACTTTTACTACTGGGCGTAAGATCGGTCAGTTAAAGTAATTTATTTTACGGTTAACTGGCGTCACTTGACTTCTGGGTTCTGAATCTGTTGCTGGGCAAAAAACCAGAAAATAAAGGGGACCCTGTGGGTCTCTAAGGACCAGGGTTCAGAATCGTGGCTCCAGGGGCTGGGGTCATCTGTTCTGGGTTCGACTGGGCATGGTGAACCAGGTTCTGGAAGAGGGTGAAAAGGCCGGTGGCCTGTGACATTGTGGTCATTTTTTTGTCTTGGGTCTGGGAATTTCACCGGGCAATCCCCGCTATCAGCGTCTCATACGGATCTAATCACCAGAAACATGGAGTCACGACCATCTTTGTGACAATTACAGCATACAATTTTTTGAGATGTGGATTGATTCAACTACTGCTATAGTTCTGTGTTTCTTTGCACCTATTCAACCAAGTGTTCGTTTGTCCCTGTCGAAAAGCTTTGACTTTTGCTGGACTGCAACAGCTGAGCCAGTCTTCAAATGCAGATGTTGGAGACTCACTGACTTACTGCAATGATGAGTGATGGAGTTATGCTTACACAATGCTAACACACAATAGGAATTACCTTTCAGGTGCTAACGGAAATCAGCAATGCGATCGCGATAATATTGACAGTCTGACCATATGCTAGGTTCTGACCTGGTCTTGTTTTTTCCGTAGCTGTTTGCTGCGACCAAGCAGCTCTATGAACGCTTCTGTCTGTCCGTCCGTCTGTCTGTCCGTCTGTGACACCTTTTTCACCATGTTCCTGTCGTCGTATCATCATGAAATTTTCAGGAGTTATTGACCTTCACCAAAGTGATGTCCATGCACAAGGTCGAGGTCAAAGGTCAAGTTCACAAAGGTCACGACCTTGTTTGCGGGTTTTCGCGCTGTAACTCCAGTTAGAATCCATGGATCGCTATGACATTTCGGAAATAGCTTCTAGGCATAGAGGAGGTGTTCCCTATTGTTTTTCAAGGTCATCCGTCAAATCCCAAGGTCACAAAGGCAAAAAAAGTGTCAATTTCGCCTGATTTGACGGTTTCGCATCGTAACTCAAGTTTAATTCAATGAATGGCTATGAAATCTTAGAGCAAGCTTCTTGGTATAGAGGAGGGGTTCCCTATTGATTTTCAAGGTCATCTGTCGAATCCCAAGGTCACACCGGTTAAAAAAGTGTCAATTTTGCCCCGATTTTACAGTTTTCGTACCGTAACTCCACTTTAACTTGATGGATGGCTATTACATCTTAGAACAAGCTTCTTGGTACAGAGGAAGGGTCCCCTATTGATTTTCAAGGTCATTTGCCAATTTCTAGATCACACTTGTACAAGAAACCACCAGTCATGGACACTAGGCCACGTGACGGATGCTAGGCGAGGTCGCAGCTATTAGATCCTTCTGATCTACTTCTTAGGTATTTGCCACATGTTTTCATAAATTTTGACTCCATGCTCCATTTAATCATCACGCGAGCTCCTATGCTACACTCAAAAAATTAAACGTCAAAGCTACTTATAAATGTAATATGAATACATTCCTCTCAGCCGTGCTAACTTCAAATATTATTTGCACACTTAGCAAGTCTAGTATTTGGAAGTCCAGTACAGCTGTGTGGGATCTGTTGACATAACATTTTTAATTGCACCTGAAATTCCCATTTTTTGACGGCATGTTACGATGTTACAGCATTAAACCTTTAGCCCTTTCGCAAAGCTGTGCATCACAAGTCGCACTCTAGCCTCCTCTTGAATCCCCATCAGGGGCGCCGGATTCACTCAAGAAGTGGGGGCCAAAAAGTAACGTGTTGTGTGTTCAACTCATTCACTGAGCCTCTATTCCGTGCACCTCATCCGTGCCCCTATATTGCAACACTTTCGGTATAAAAAATAAAAAGACGTTTAGCTCATTCCCGTTAACCCAGACACACATGTCCCAAATCCATCACCTCTTCTTTGAAGCTAATGCTTTGGACATTTTGTTTCAATGTCCATCATGAGTTAATGCGCGGTGAGATCCGTGGGTGAGTAGGCAGGATCAGCCAGAGCTTAAATCGCATAGCGCATGCATGCAAAAATATATATTTAGTAGAGCTCTTTATTAAAACCACTGCAAAATCAATCAATCTTTAGACATCAGTGGATTATAGCGCGCGCACTATAACTTGCGAATCGTAACTGCACACATTTGTGCCCATGTTTATACCACACAGATTAAAGCGCTCACAATGCTGCTATTCCCAAAGTGCACGCTCCTCTAAGTGCTCTAGACCTACATAAAACACACTAAAGGTTACTGCACTATTTCATTCTGTAATATAAAGTTTCCTTTTTCTTTCTTAACATTATCATCTTAAAATTATTATCTTAATAATGGTCATCATCAAGAACAATGAGGCATAATGAGCAAATGAGCGACACATTAACATAACTTTATTGGGATGATCTGAAATTTTCTGAACAGCAAGGAGTTGTGGGAACAATAATCATCGAGTGAGTGGACATCGTTAAAACAGCTGATCTGCGCTCACGCTCATGGCCATTACCCAGAAACACTTGCTGTCTCAATGACGATATCAGCAGCAAAATAAAATTGTCATTGTTGGTTTTATTAAGCATTTTCCAAAAAAGAAATCTAAATTGTTTAATGTTATAACAGCTTTTGTTGAATTAAAATGATGAATAATGCACCATGATGACATCGACCTGCCAGCATCGTGACTGAGAAATGAATGCAGTTGCGGTGGTTTAAGTAGCACTGTATTATGAAGTTGTATTAATTGAAGGTGTTGATTAGTACAAGCATTAATTTTGAGATATACTTATACTGACAACAGTCGAGACCCGACTGTCGTGTTTGTACTCATTATGCCCCCCACCCCGCCTCTGGGTCCTAGTGCCGTTGCCCTCGCTACGCCCCCTATTGTTACGCCACTGGGCAGTAAAGCACTGTGCCTAAATATTGCCCATTGAAGACAATGTGACAATAGACTATGCAGGAGGGTAAAAGTGGGGGGCCAATGGCCCCCTGGCCCCCCCTTTTCCGGCGCCAGTGATCCTCACCTCTTCGTTCCAGCAGTGGGATTCGCTCACTAAAATGGCAGCCAAGCCTGCCGCGAAGTGGAAATGTGGGCCGCTATTTCGAAAGCGAACACCTCAAAGGGAGCTAAAAATAAAGATGACCTCTGGCGTGCGCCGGTGGGAGCGGAGAGGTAATTAAGCGCATTCATCAGAGGCAGAATGAAGGAGCTCGTTAAGGCTTCCTGGAGCTCTGCTTGTCCTGAGTCGGAGCTAAGCACTTAAAGATGCTTTTCATTTTACTGTATCTTTGATCGCAGCTAATTGGTCATGTTAAGACAAGCTGCCATTTGCGTTCATTTGAGTGGCAGTGCTGAGTACTGGTGATTCCAGGTTTGTAGGCGTGAATCCCAGGTTAGGTCACTGCTGCTGTTAGCTTCAATTGCAAGGTTTTATATATTTATTTATCCATTATTTAACCAGGGAAGTCCCACTGAGAGTAAAATCTCTTATTCAAGGGAGCCCTGGGGGTTGAAGTGGAGAGGGAGAGGGCAAGTCGCACAGCCAGTTAGATGAAGGGATGATTAGGTGGCAGGTTGAAAGAGCCAGGTTGGGACTTAAGCCATCATACCGGGAAACCCCCTACTCTCATCGATGAGTGTCACAGGATCTTTAATGATCCCCATAATGACCTTGGTTTAGCATCTCATCGAAAGGATGGCGTCTCCTTCAGTACAATGTCCCAATCACTGCACTGGGGCATTGGGGATTATGCCACCAGAGGGAAGATCGCAACCTACTGGCCACCAACACCTCTTCCAGCAGCAACTGGTCTCCCATCCAAGTACTAACCAAACCCACTCCTGCTTAGCTTCATGTGGTATAGTTGCTAGCTAGGTTCTCATCCCGAGCTGCTTTTGTAAAATAGAAAGCCAGTGGACGGGGGCCTCCCATAGGCTAATGGCTCAAATGCTGGACGGGACTTGGATGGTTGGTGGTTGAAGCTCCATATTAAGCCTTAGAACAAAACAGGCAACTATAGTTGCCCAATGATGTAAGATGTCAATATCAGATGCTGTTTAAAACCTATCATGTGGCAACACATTTAAAAAAAGCTCCCTTAGGGAGCTCCAACCACTTAAGTTTGGAACTTCATTTTGCATATGTGGACTCGGCCTGGTGGGTAGCCAAGCCTCGTTGAGGTGTCATATCCAAATGACCTTTGACCTTTGCTCTGTGACCTTGACCTTCAAAACTTTGTCCGGACCGTTTCTCTCAAACTGCTTGGGTTAGGAACTTCACTTTCCATATGTGGACTTGCCTTTGTGGGTAGGCGTGCCTTATCCAGGTTTAGTACCACAATGATTTTTCACTCTGGCTCAAACACCGTCACCTTTGATTTGGTCTGTTGGGGATGAGGGGCCCCCGTGAAGCACATCTTTAAATATCATCTACTTAGACTTGTTTGGGTTACACCGTGCTGATTTCTGAAATGACATATCGTGCCTTTTCTTCAGTGCGGCCAAAAACTGATATTTTTATTTAATTACGTGCGACAAAGACTGACATTACTTCATATTCATGAGTTCTATCACTGTCCTACAAATAATACGAATTTGGGCTGCATGTGACATGATTGCAAACAGCGCATAATGTGACAAGTAGTAGCTTTCTTTAAATGTGAAGTTTAAACTCGGTGTTGTCAGACCGCAGCACTGAGGAGCTGCAGTTTTGGGTGGTTTTGATCTGACTCAGGATTCACGCTTATAGCTGAAGTGATTTATCTGAGAAATGCTGCAGACACTCTGGTTCTGAGGCTTGAGTTTGCTGCTGATTGAGGATTTTGCAAATAAAAACCTGTATATGGTGAATGCAGTCATGATTCAGCACTAGACCCTATCGCCCGCTTTATTACATCTCTACAAAAATCCAACCCCCCCCCACAGAGCTGTCTCCCCCCCCACCCCCTTGAGTATTGGTGTCTCTGGAGACGGGTTGTCATAGTGACACGGGTGAGTGCCTCGGCCTCATGTGGCTGCTTATAAGATTCACACAGCATTGCGGCGCTGGCGCATTTCTACTGGGAAAGCCATGCTAAGGGACAAATATCTTGGAAAGATTGTTAGAGATTTATTACGTTTTTTTTCATTCTGTGCATTAAAATAGCCTCGTAAATGTCAGTGTATCTCCTGAGCGAGAGTGTGTTTGTGTGTGTGTGTGTGTGCATGTGTGTGTCTGTGTGTGAATGAGGTTGAAGCATGCGTGGTTGTGATGGTGTGTGAGGTCGAGTATTCGTGTGTTTGCATTATGTGTTTGTGTGTGACCAGTGGAGCATGTGTTTGCGTGTAATGAAGCTGATCTGAGTGTGTGCATTAGTGAGGAGAAGCGCAAGTCTTTTGGCTGGGGTGTGTGTTGGGTGGGGTTTGTGTGTGAGGTGACGCATATGTCCGTGTGAAGGTAGAGGGTCTGTCTATTTGTGTGTGCCCGCATGTATATTTGTGTGTGTATGTGTGTTGTTTGAGTCGTGTGTGTGTGTGTGTATGTGTGTTGTTTGAGTCGTGTGTGTGTGTGTGTGTGTGCGTTGGGTGGGGTTTGTCTGTGAGGTGAGGCACATGTCTGTGTCAGGTAGTGGGTTTCTGTGTTTATTTGTGCTTGTGCATGTTTATATTTGCGTATGTGTGTTTGAGTCGCGTATGTATATGTGTGTGGCAGGTGGAGTATTTGCGTGTGTTAGTGTGTGTGTGTGTGTGTATGAGGGCGCAGCTCCTCTTCAATCCTAGAGGTACATTAATGTAATGAGCGTGCTCAGTTGAGAGCGCCTCAGACGGTCTGAGCCTCAGCCTCCGGCGCTGTGCCCTTCAGACACACCGGAGAGAGGAGCAGAGAGGGGTTCCTGCGCACCTAACCTTCACTGTCATCTCTCTCTCTCTCTCTCTCTCTCCCTCTCCCCAGCCTTACCTTACATCCACTCCTCCGCTCATTTCCCCATCTCTCTGTCCCCCACTCTGCAGCTCCCTCTCTCCCCCTCTCTTACTGTCTCTCTCCTTTCCTCCCCCTCACGCTCTTGCGCCTCCCTTCATCTCCTCCCATCTCTCTCCCAATTAAACTGATTGACATGACCCGGCCAATGCAAAGGTTGCAGAGCACAGTAAGAGAGATTAAAGACGTCTATACAGCCATAACTAACACGGCCACATACTACAAGCAGCAACAAGCGCATACGACCATAAGTACACATGATGTTACAAGCCGCGCATTATACAGTATGCATAATGTAGTCACTGAATGTATGATCTCTCTCTCTCTCTCTCTCTCTCTCTCTCTCTCCTTCAGGGGTTGTTCGAGCAGTGAGACTGAGAGTGAAGCAGGAGACCTCTTGGACCAACAGTTCGAGGAACTCAATAACAAGCTGAACTCGGTGACGGACCCGACAGGGTTCCTGCGAATGGTGTCCAGAAATAACCTCTTCAACCGGTGAGACCATCGCCGTCGCTTCATCTCCCCTTCTGCGGCCCCTCGTCGCAGCTGTCAAAACATCCCTCCTTCCCTCTTGTCAAAGCATCGCCTCGTCCAGAGAAATACGGCCAAATCATCGCCCTCTCTGTCTCGGACACCCGGCGCTTTGCTCCCCTGCTCTTACCTCGCGCCGGTCCTGTCAGTCCGTCACGCCGAGCGGGGAGACGTTCCTTACAGCGACTCGTTAAATGCGTGAAACCGAACGAACAAAAGCGCTTCTGTCTCAGTCCCGGAAGCTCACTCTCACGGTAGTGTTTTTAGCCCTCATTTCACCAGGGAAGTTAACTACTGAGAACATGTTCTCCTCTTTCAAGGACGTCCTGCGAGAGATGTTCGACTGAACGTTGAAATTAGTGTGGGATAGAGAGTAACAAGAGTGAGGCCCCTCGAGCAATTTTTGGATTTTGCTCAAATTCTTCATTTCGCTGTCTCTCCAGATGCGAGTCAGTATCAGCGACTTTGCTGTTGCCAGTGAAGACAGCTGCCATTATAGTGAACTTTCACCATGCGCTTCTTCTTTCTCGCGTACTGCGAGAGCCCATTATCCCTTAGTGCAGGGGTCCTCAATCTTTCCCAGAAAGGGCCGGTGTGGGCGCGGACTTTCATTGCATTTACACACCTGATGCTACTAATCAACCCCTGGACTCCTTACTAATAAGCTTGATTAGTAGCATCAGGTGCATAGCTGGCTGGTTGCAATGAAAGCCTGCACCCACACCGGCCCTTTCTGGGAAAGATTGGGGACCCCTGCCTTAGTGCTTTAAATGCTGCTATTGTTGCTCACTGATGAAAGGTATCAGTATCAAAGCTGTTTAAAACTTATCATGTGGCTCCCCACAGGGGTGCTCTTTTAAGCAAGTTGCCACATGAAAAGTTGTCAACCGCACGTGATAAGTAAATTTATATATTTTTAAAATGTATTTCCTTGCTCGAAGGGTTAATATCTTTTGGTCATATAGCTCTATTTTCTGTCCTGAGGAGATAAGGTAAGGTCTGTGTGTTTGGAGCAGGGTTGGTGGGATGGTTGCCTAAGGACCCACACTCTGCTTTGTGTTTTACCCCAGAGGTCAAAGGTCAATTCTCCCAAGGTGTTGCCATAACATTTGTTTTGTCTTCCTTACTCTGGGCTGCCGTTGAGACTTGGTTGCTGGCCTGAGCCTAGGGTACACATTTCTGGTTCTAGAGAATGAGACTAGAACTTTCTCAAGTCAAAGAATAGGGAAGTCATCGTGTCCTATGCAGAGGTGTAAAATTCAGGGGTCAGAAAGTAAAAGTCCTGCCAAGTTTTTCTCCCTCCCACAGAATCACTCATATTGGCTCTATCTCCTGTACAAAGTAAATCCAGGTGGCTGGAATAAAGATCTGAGGAGGATTTTTACTCTCTGAACCTGGACTTTACACCTCTGGTCCTATGTAACCACTGGCCCTAGCTAGAGATCCTCTATCATTCCTGCAGGTGCACAACCAAAGAGCAATTACAAGCCATTTTTAAGAAATGTTATCGTTATGACATCACATAAGGAATTGACTGCCCAGAGGCAGCGAGGAGTGATCAACTTACACCAACCAATCAATCACTTCCTCCACGATTCTTGGTGGTCACTCCTCCTTGTGATGTCATGAAGGACCGATTTTGAAATGACATGTAATGGCTAATTAACTGTGCACCAGGTGACACAATAGGGAACCTTTAGAAAAAAAGATACAAATTTCCCTGTGTCTCTGTGGATTCTGTGGATTTTTCGGACTTTTCGGACAGCGTGTAGGAGTTTTGGAGGGGGATATTCTTTGGGGCTGTTTGACAGAGAATCGGAAAATAGTGACAGTTATCAAAAAATGGTGGATTCTCAACTGACCAGCTAGCTGAGAGTGGGGAGCGGCGCTGTTCTCCATTTTGAGAACCCCAGATGTATTTAACCTGCCAGGGTTTCCTTCATGAACAGTCTTTGGGAAACACCCGTACTGCCACACATTTCCCCTGGAGAGCGCCATTGAGAGTGCTGTTATCTGAGCAATAATCATGCGGAAGGGTGGGGGGTGTATATAGGGACCGGGAGGGGTTGTCATTCCAGGCGACACCCAACTGGCGCCCTTATTAAAGGAGAATTCCAGTGTGAAATTGACTGGAGTATATTGAAACATGATAACTTTTGTCGAATACCCCACCTCCGTACACACACAACTTTTCGAACTACATGGCTTTTTAGCCGAAGCTCTCAACAGGCTTACAATGGTCGTGAATTGGGCATACTGTTGCCATGCAAAGAAATCGCTATTTTTTCATAATTAACAAGGCTCAAAGTAGCTCCACGCTTCATTGGTAGAATTCCGAGGGCCCTGACATTTAAATCGAGGCACTGAGATCTTTGAAAATGCACAGGTAGTTTATTAAAAAAGACTGTTTATGCAAACAGTACCTTGAGGTAGTTTCCAGTCGCCTCCATCTTGTAAATCGATTTGACGAGCATGAACGAATAGTTTGCAATCTGATCCCCTATCCTTCCTATTCGTTCGTGCACATCAATCGACTTATTGTGACTTTCAAGATGGAGGCGACTGGAAACTACTTCAAGGTTAGGTTTGCATAAACAGTCTTTTTTAATAAACTACCTGTGCATTTTCAAAGTTCTCGGTGCCTCGTTGTAAATGTCAGGGCCGTCAGAATTCTGCCGATGAAGTGCGGAGCTACTTTGAGCCTCGTTAATGATGAAAAAAATAGCGATTTCTTTGCATGGTAACGCTATGCCCAATTCACGACCATTGTTAGGCTGTTGGGAGCTTCGGCTAAAAAGCAATGTATTTCGAAATGTTGCGTGTGTACGGAGGTGGGGTATTCGACAAAAGTTAGTACTCGTTATCATGTTTGAATACACCCCAAGTCAGTTTCACACCGGAATTCTCCTTTTAGGTGTTATAAATACCACCACCTGACTGCCCTCCCGGTCTATCAACATCCCCGAGCGCTGTCAGCCCCCACGTTTGAAGAAGATCAACAGAGCGAGAGTTTCTCTTTCATCTACCGGCTTGATATAAAACAAGTATTAAAAATACATGGAAGTTAAAGCTGTTTCTTTTCCTTGCTTCCCTGATGAAGTTCTCCCTCTTCCAGGCGCTTTTTCTTCATTTCTTTATTAATTCTTTCTGTTTCTTTCTCGCGCGACGGTCTAGTTGGAAAAAACCTCTGTGTGTTGAGCTGACAGGATTGTCATGCTTTGGGCTTTATGCTCTGAACAATCCGGAACAAACCCATCCCAGATTTTGAGAGACAGAGATATAGAGCGCGAGAGAAATTGAGAGAATGTGTGTGTGTGTGTGTGTGAGAGAGAGAGAGAGAGAGAGAGAGATGGAATGCTGGTGTGTCTCTGGCATTTAATTGGCTATGCCCATGTAGGTTCACTCCCTGTGCTACTCTACTGATGTGATCGCTAATTAAATGTCATAACTATAAAAAGCAAATCCCAGTGCCCGGCTCATAGCTCTGTCATGTGGCTGGAGTCATTATTACGGGGTCAACCCAGCATCCGTAGGCAACCGTTTTAGACAGTTAAGTCACAGAGGATCGGTCGCTAGACGGGTCTGTCTTAGGTGCAGTCATGGACCTTGGCTAGCCTCTGTAAAGCTAGCGTCCTGGGGGTTGTTCTACTTGCATTTTCTGGAGTTGGGACCTTGACCACACTGGATGTCCCCACTGGTTCTCTCTGGAATCATCACTCCCTCTTTCTGTTTTCCTCTATCCCTCCATCCCTTCACTCTGATCTTTCATGGTCAGGATGGCTGCATAGATTTGCTTCTCCTTGCAGGCCCATGTCGAAGCCTGTGAGTAGATTTGAGGCTCTGGGCTGGGAGAGAGCCAGTATCCATGGGGGCTGTTGGCAGAGAGAGCCTGATGCTGGAGTAAATGTTTTGGAAAGCAAAGCTTCCACACCAGGCCCTTCTCAGGCCACCGGGGGTGTGCCTTAGAGCGGGAACGACGGTGTGAAATTCCGAAAGGATCGGCACTCCTCATCCCTCCCAGTTTCAAGCTTCTGGCCATGGAAACCGAAACCAGGCGGATCACACGCCAAACGCGGTGGGCTCTTTTCTCCCAGCCTGCGTCGGATCCGGTTACTGTCACGCTTCGAGATCGGCGGCAGGTCTCTTTGTAGTGCAATTGGGGATTGCGGATGAAAGCAGGAACACCAGGAGAGCGTTTAGATCTGCAGTATGAGCCATTTTAGGGGAACACTCAAACTTGGTGCAGTTATTCTCCGAGGGAATTCGCACTCACTGCTGTAAACAAGAAATCCTTTGTCCGTTCTGCGAGATTCAGTCCTGTAAAACATGGGTCCACGGCCATCTGCTAGCTGGTATGATGTGAGTATTCACCATTTTTAGGATTAAATGACCCGTTTTGGCAGCACAAACTCACAGCTCCACGATCGGAGTAAATTGTTCCATAAATACTTTGGTGTTTATTTCAAATCTTTGACAGAAAGTTGACAGGAGTCGGACCTCTTTCAAAGTCAGTCTAAATCTAACACTTACATTCCAATCTGCTTTGGAAATGATGTTGCCTGCGATGATCACATGATTAGCTCTCAGTGCTGGGTTTTGTGTAAAGGTCATGCGCGCTGTCGCGTTCGACGCGCCGTTTCGGGAGAGGTGAGAAACCACAGAAACCTGTATTGTCGTAATGCTTAATTTGCATTCATCTTGTTGTCCTCTTGTTGTCCTTATTTTTTTTTACAGCTCATTGTTATCGTATTTTATCATCTGTACAGAAATGACTGGGAAAGCAATTACCGGTAATAAATGGCAGCTGGTTGCTCTGAAGGAACAAAAATGCTGGTACGATAAGCCCCACTTAGCAGGGGGATAGAGCTCCATGGACTCGGTCGCGTCAGGTCGCGTCATAAACAGCAATTACCTCGACGTCTCATCCTGCCCGAGCCCTCCCCGCTCACATCTTTTATAAAGCTATCTTGCCGTGCGAAGGTGTTCTCGCTACGCTTTACTGGGCTTAATAGAGCCTTAATGCCCGGACCTTTTACCGGTCCAAATGTTAATTAACCCCTTTGCGCAGATATGGACGCCGGCGTCCATAAATGCCAAAATTTAATTCCTAAATAACTCTGCAGTTGAATTTCCAAATGTCTTGCTTCACTGGAATAATTTTCCAGAGTCTCTATGACACAAATACTGAGTTAAGAAGCCTAAATTGGCTCATGCATAATAGGAAAAAAATTGATATTATTTGTGTTTCGCACAAAGGGATTAAGCAATATGCATTCCCAAGGCATGGGGTCTAGAAAATAAATCACCCCAAAGCAGATCGACTTCGACACAATAAGCTGTCGGATTATTGGTCTGTGGTCCGCTGGGCTTTCTCGTTCTTCCTTTGCCCCGTGAATAATTATCACTGCTAAATTATTCGCAATTGGACAAGAGGTGTGCTTCAATTCAATTTTATTTGCAAAGCACTTTTTACAGAAGAGTTCCAAAGACATTTTACTGAGTTAGCTGTTGAGCAGAGCACCCACAGGGATTATGAGGTCAGATAAACTCCTGGTTGGTAGAAAAATCCATAAACAGTGGTGAGAAAAAACTTCCCAATGGGAAGAAATCTCGGGAGGAATCTGGATATAGTAGTTTGCTGTGTAAATGTTTACTGAGTACGGAGTGTAACATAGTTAATTCGATGTTTATGATTACTGTATCCCTGGCCGACAAATCGGGGATACTATGGGTCGGCAATCGTCTGTAGAGATTTTCTTGTGAGCACTCTACACGCCGTAAATTTCACCCGATTCGTTTCATATTTAGCGTGGGCTTTGACTGTGGTAAGGTCAGGAATCCTTTCAATTTTGGGAGTGATCACTGCAGGGAGTTCTGGGATACACGTCGACCAACGGGCAACGGACTATCTAGTGATACTAATGGATGAGATGACAAAAACGTCTGCAAATTGAGTAATAGACATAAAAAAATAATAATAATACAGATAATGGTGCGACAATATAGGCTGATTAGACCACACATGATTCCCAACCACTCCAGCATGGTTTGAGGTTTAATCCCCTGTAGTGACCCTTTCTGTCCAGTGTTCCAGTCTCCGTGCGTGTCCTTCTCTATTCGCCTTCTCTCTCTCTCTGTGGATAAAGTAACAAATATGAAAGTAGGACAGACTTGTCTGATCTCTTTAAAAAAGCAGTATTCAGTATGCTGTCTCTGTGCCCAGTTATTTTCCGCCGTGCGTTCAATATTTTTCAGATTGATGTTGCAGAAAACAACAAATTGTCATGGTTTGGCCTGGAATGGACCTCTGCAAGGTGCCAGACAAGCACAGATAAAAGCCAACAAACTGCCACCTGTTGTCCCTACATGATGTTACTATATTTTCTTATAAATCCACATAAATCCTTGCCTTCCCCATAGGAGTCCTGGGCTAAAAAGAAAAAGAAAGAACTACTTTGTGGAGGAGTTCTGTCAAGACTGGCCAATACTGTTTGTGGCGATCTTCTGTTCTATAGCTTTGCCTTACAACCTTAATTTTGTCTGATTGATTGGACATGTTGAGTGGCTGAAGGCAGTGTGGAGGTGCTTAGAGATGCGTGCTTTTTTAGGGTTTGAATTAGGACCAATTTGGCCCTGTTTACACTTGGTGTTAACATGCGTTTTGGGCGATCAGATCTTAAAGGGGTTATGGGAAGTCCTATATGAAATTGCTAGAATCCTGTTATATATGTTCCGACTAGATAAATAAAAGGCATCATGAGAAATAAATGCGAGACAAATGTCTTCTAAATGCATTTTTTGAAATTTATTCGAACAATTCCGAAGATCATTCAAATTTTCCAGGAAATTGACTAATAAGGAAGTGGGACGTCATTTCAAGAACACAACTCCGAAAACTCTCAATATTATCAGATGTGGCCAGTTTTCATTAATGACGCATATCTGTCAACTCTCACGCATTTGGATTTCTCGCGCTTATCTTTACTCTTGGGTTTGGAAAATTCTGCACTCAGCGGCTCATGGGGCGCGTGTGGATTGGTCTGCGAGGCTCATTAAGCTGTAAGTCACGAGACTCCATTCTTTTCTACATTCCTAATAGCTAAATGTAGAAGGAAACATCTGGCACGTTTCACAGCTTTTTGCTTAGTGAGCCTCGCGGGCTGTCCTGCGCCTTTAGCGAGCCACTCGACCACAGAATTTATGAAAACATGCTGATATTTACGTTGCCATTTATGTGCGAAAGAAACGCCTCAATTTTGTGAAGCAATGTATAACAACGTTATTAAAATACATTTCATTGTCGTTTCACCAATTAGTCTGAGAAAATTTCTGATCAAGAAAAGTAAACTGCGACAGGTTTAGGTCATTCAGCACTGAAGGGTGAGGATTGAGCGTCCCTTTGCAGGAGCCGACGCACCGCCTGTGGTACCCAGTGCCCACTACTGTCAGTTATGCTCGAGTGGCGTTTGTAAAATATCACCTGGTGAGGAGTGGGACCGATCCCTCAGTTAGAGGTAGGTCGATCTCTCTCCAGTTACATTTCAACCATACTCACTATATGGTGAGTCGAGGGTCATTTCTGATTACACACCATGCATGCTACATACGCAATACCACACAGCAAGCAAAGAGGCTGTTCTTGAATTGACGTCATCACCGCAAATTCCCGAAGATGGCCGAAGCTTTATGCCTTGGTTGCTAAGTGCGTTGCTATGGCCATAACTCAGTAATTAGGTGATATTTTGGAAAAATTTCAATGTAGAATGTTTTATGATGGTGCATTAATTGAACTGAACTTTGTTTCAGAGATTTTAAAATTAATTCCCATAACCTCTTTAAGTGGTCAGGCGAGACATAATGCTGTACACACTTGTGTGACAACTTGTGTTGTCAAGCTAACCACTTGTGTTTGGATTTCGGTGCTTTTTAAGCAAGTTCCGGTATAACCTGGCGCGCAGTTTGTATGTCATATAACAACAATAGCAGTCAGTCCCGCCAGACCAGGCCAAGATTGTGACCCCATTTCGCGTTATTATGTTGTTTCTGAGCAAGCTAACGTTTCTGCCTATATATAGTTTACATTTTTGGGATACTTTGGTCATTGACATTAGCACATTAGCCAGGCAGGCGAATTTGCTACTTGCAAGAGCACGCAGAACCGTGCGAAAGAGGAAACTTTTTTTTTTTAAGTTTACAGCCTACATTGATGACATTTACAAATACCAAACATATTTGGTCAGATGCGTCCTGGACCACTTCTGCTAGTGGTCAGAGCGACCGGATCTCAATGCATCTTGGACCCCGCTTACACTTTTATTTAGTGCTAATCACTTGTGATCTGATAAACGCTTGTTAAAACCAAGTGTAATTGGGATCTTAGATGGTAATCACCAGGGGTATGGTGTGGGTTGCACTCGAGTTTCACTGATTTACACTTCAGTGTACATTGTTTCTGTGTCTTATTGAACTTGCATCACAAAGCCAGAGTGATGTATGAGTCATTTCTTAAAATAAGAACCTTTTGAGTCAGAATGTTTAGGCTGGAAAATTCCCAAAAATTAAGAACTTGTTTAGAACAACTCTAGGCTGAGAATGAGAACTGAAGTTAGGAACTTTTATTGAGATAATAAAATAGACAGACTTGTCATTCATTCGTGAAATAATGTCCACGAATGCTTCATTAGTTGCTCAAAATGCTAATTGTGCAAAAATTACCATGTCATAAGCCATTATTTATGCTAAATGTTATTGTCAAACAAATGTCGAAGCTGAAAAAATAAGGTCTTTTTAGAAATTGTGAGGTTTTTATCCTCAAAAAACGTGAGAACATTCAGGCACAGCCTCCTAAAAAGAGTGGACCTGGATAACTTCATAATGTGAAACCTGTATGATCAGGGACTGTCATGAAAACCGGTTGTACCCCGTTACAGGTTGACTTTAGTTATCCAACTAACCCCAGTAATTCGTCTTCTTTATACAGACCTTGGATGTCGGTTTACCTGCTATAATTATGTTTCACTGTTCGCCGGGAATTGAAAGTAGCACGAGGCAATTATGCCGGAAGGAGTGATGTATCGCAATGATCAAAAACGAACTCTAACGGGTTTTTGATGGCCGCATTTCTCACGCGCCCCTCATCTTCACGGAGAAACGCTTCCTGCGTGTTCACGTGCGCATTCATCGCGCTTATTGCGATCTCGAGGAGACGCATTTGGGTCAGACTTCTCCTGTTGCAGTTAATTAGCTGCACGTGTGACCTGTGCAGGCTTCTGTAATGTAACTGCGTGCAATTAAAATAAATGCCATCAGGCAAGCGTTTGGAGACAATTCGCAATGACAAGTAGGAGAGATTTTGCAAAGAACCCTTGAAAAATCTTAGCTTGGGATGCCCCCTGGTGATAAATTATTTGTGCGGAAAATATACCTTTTTTGCTCACTGAAATGCACCGTCTTCATATAAAATGGGTTTGTGGTGGCAGACTTTGGCTTGGGAACCAACCGATCATGCTGTCACACAAATGACAACACTCTACAATAATTATTACAAAAAAAGATGTAGTTTAGCCTCCTGCGGTTTTAGGATAGTCTACGCCAGGGATATGCAACGAGGGCCGTATCTGTCCCTGGTTTTCCAACCAACTTCTGGGCTTTAATAGTTGATTATTTAAATGAGCCAAACTATTCATGAAATCTGACATTTATGGCGCATTTCTTTAAATTATCATGAATGACCACCAAAGACTGTTCTTGTCTCCCTACATAAAACATTTTTCTTTGATCAAACCTTTGCACAAATCTATATTTGTTTATGCAACCAATTAACTCAATTAGTCAGGGTAATTGATAGAAATAAAAACCAGCATACAAACTGGCCCCTCCAGGACCGGAGTTGCCCATCCCTGTTCGACACTGTGGAAATTCCTTCATGGACTGTTAACGTCAGCACCCGGCTGTGTTCATGTTGCCCTGACGGTGTAAACTTTTCTCGGTTTTGGATTACTCGTCGTGGAATTTGGATACATTCTGAATTAACACTGAAGTGAAATGACAACACAGACACTGCCTTCGCTCGCAGTGTGTGGGCTACGGATACTGAAGGTTGGCGTTTTTAGAAATGACAAGACCAACGATCTTTTTATTTTTAAAAAGTAAAGTATATCCATCATGATATTAAAAGTGTCAGGGAAAAATATATTCCATATTCTATAGCGGGAGTTAGCTGAGCCAGCAGTAGTATTGCCTGTGCGGCGAGGCTTAAAAAAACTCCTGTGGAAGGCAGCGATTTCACAGATATGCCCCCAGGTAACTTATTGAGATGTCAGACAGTTTCGGAGACAGCGCCTGCTGAAGAGTCCTGCTCATTTCTAGCTCCACACTGCTATCTGGTGGTTAGGTGCCATTACTACAATATCTCAACTGCCAAATCGCTCATGTTTATGCATTTCCGCTGTAGTACCTAATTCTGCTCGTCTTGTTGAGCATGGTGCTGTTTGTACAGCGTACGTGCTTTGATGTATTTGGGCCCTTGGACTACTTTCTGTAGTTATTGATGTTGAAATTGAGTCATAGCCAGAGCTGAGGTCAATTCCCTCTTCCCTATTCAGTAAATAACTTCAACAATTAAGCTGAAATGGAAATATAGTCATTCTATTATATCTTATCCTCAAATTCAAATCAGATTTTTTTTTCAAAGTCTGTTTCTTTTTATTAGTGGTGGAATTCAAGGGCTTTTATGAAAGAAATTTTCTGTGACCTGACAGAGTTGAAAAACATGCCTACAAACCTAAAAAAAGACACCTAATGACTCCTGAATTTGAAGGTATACTTAGCCCCTCAAGAATTTGTCTGAAGTGACTGAATGTAAAGGTACGCTGTATCACCCCCCCTACCCCTCTTTGCCGGTCTGCATGGCTTTAATCTGATTTCCCCTCCGTTTGTCTCCATTCCACAGGAGCTGCCAGAGCATGACCAGCCTGTTCAGTAACACCGTCTCTCCAGCCAAAGAGGGCTGTTCGTCCCTCCCCCGCCGCCCCAGCGCCCTGAGCAAACCGCCGCTGCGCGCCCTCTACGACCTGCTCGTCGCGCCCATGGAAGGGGTGAGGGCTTCCCGAATCCACGTACACCTCACGGGCCCCCAAACTGACCTGCGTGAAGGCCGCACGCTTTTCTGTGTGTTTCATAAAGATCTGAGCTGGGCCACTGCTGGAGCTGGCGCCGCTGAGCTCTGGGGGTGGGCAGCCCCTCTGCTGGTGAGCTGCAGTGTGTCCTGATTTCTCTTTTCTTGGGACACTTTAGAGCCAATTAACCTGGGGACTTCAGTTAACTGTGTAATCGTTCTAAATAATTTATCGATTATTTCCCGAGGTGCCGCAAAACCAGCAAACCCTGTCGCCCTCCAGCACCAGAGCTGGCTGCCACTCTTCCTTTCACTCAGCAGGAGTGACGGTTATATTAGCATGAAGATGTCAGGTTAACGTCAGTCGGAGTGCATTTCTCTGACTTTCCATCAAAAAGAAGTAAATAATGCGCTGTCCATAAATTACATGAGGTTAGGGACCTGTCCTAGATGTTTCCCCACCTTCTGCCCAGTGCATGCTGGGACAGCCCAACACCACCACCACCACCACCCCCCACTGTCTGATGCCCTGATCAGGAATAAGGAAGTTTGATAATGGACAACTGGATGGGTTAACAGGCCATTTATAAAACGGCATCAGCTGTTCTTATATTTTTGACCCATATACTACATTCTCAACACATTCTGAGTCACTGTCTGATTTAAAGATGTAGTGAACTTTACTGATTAGATTTTTTTTTAGCATAACATGCCTCAGCCGAGAGTTAGAGATGACTCAATCAGTTTAAGTTCACCACATTTTACAGTCAGATACAGCGAATCGTTATGTGCTCCCCGAGAAGAAAGCCGGTAGTTGAAGGGTTAAGGTGTGAGGTCACAAACGTGTGACTGGAGTTCATTAACTGCACATTCTGGTGCTGATGAAACAGTCGCTGGTGATAATGTAAGGCTCGGGAGTCCCGTGACTGTGGAGGAACCAGCTTCCTGAACCTCCATCTCCTGTGGGGGTTAAAGAGGTGGTTGGTGGTTTTTGAAGAGCATGTTTGACACCGACTCGTGCGGAGCTCCAGGCTCTCGTGCCCCAGATAGCTGCAGATGAAAGAGACATTTCTCTGTGAAATCAGGAGGAACCGAATTCCTGTCTCATCCAACAGGTGTCTGTGCTTTCATCCGCGAGATCTAACCCAGCAGCTCCGCTGTGGAGGAGCCTGGGCTGTGTGTGCCTGTGTGTGTGTGTGTGTGTGTGAGTGCATTCGTGTGTGCGCGCGCACGTTTATGCATAAGTGTGTGTGTGTGAGTGTGTGTGCGTGTGTGTGTGTGTGAGTGTGTGTGTGTGTGTGTAAGTGTGTGTGTGAGTGTGAGTGCATTCGCGTGTGCGTGCGCACGTTTATGCATAAGTGTGTGTGTGTGAGTGTGTGTGTGTGTGTGTTTGAGTGCATTCGTGTGTGCGCGCGCACGTTTATGCATAAGCATGTGTGTGTGAGTGTGTGTTTCTTTACGTATTCGTGTGTTTTTGCATTTTGTGTGCATGCTGTTTGTGCGCGTGAGTGTGTAGCTGTGTCTTTCTGTGTGAATTTGTGTGTGTATACGCTTTTGCATTTGCATGTGAGCGTGCGCGTGAGTGCGTTTGTGTGTCCATGCGATTGTGTGTTTGTGAGCGCGTGTCTGCATATGTGTTTGTGTATGCATTCGTGTGTGTGTGTGTGTGTGTGTGTGTGCCCGTCTGTTTGTGTGCGCATGTCCGCGTGTGTGTGTGTGTGTGTGTGTGTGTGTGTGTGTGTGTTCATTTGTGTCCCTGTATGTGTGATCGTGTGTGTGTGTTTGTGTGTGTGTTTGTGTGCGTGTGTGTGTGTGTGTTCGTGTGTGTGTGTGTGTGTGTTCCTGTGTGTGTGTTTCTGTGTGTGTGTGTTCCTGTGTGTGTGTGTGTGTGTGTGTGTTCCTGTGTGTGTGTGTGTGTGTGTGTGTGTTCGTGTGTGTGTGCGTTTGTGTGTGTGTTCGTGTGTGTGTGTGTGTTCGTGTGTGTGTGTGTTTGTGTGCGTACGCGTGTTTGTGCAGGTGAGTGTGTTTGTGAGGAGATGTGCATCTGCTCCATCTGATGCTGGCATTGGCAGTAACCCAAATAAGATGTAAAAAGACTTTACCGAGGGAGGCCCTGAGTACTGCAGACTTGATTTTCGCACGGTGCACAGATTCTCAATTACCAAAGAATTAAGGGAGATTATGTGAATAAAGACAGCTGAGTCTTTGCAGCTGGTTTGGTGTTAAATCCAGTTTTACATTCGCCAGATTCCTGGGCCGGAAAATCTCAGAGGAGGGTCGATCGAGGATCATTCTTCTCTCCGCATATCTCAATCTCATCCTCTATTAATTAAACTGTCAGACTGACATGGTCCTGAAACAGTGCGCTCTCTCTCTCTCTCTCTCTCTCAGGGCCTGATGCACTCCAGCGGGCCAGTGGGCAGACACAGGCAGCTGGTCCTGGTTCTGGAGGGGGAGCTGTACCTCATTCCCTTCGCTCTGCTCAAAGGCAGCTCCTCTAATGAGTACCTGTACGAGCGCTTCAGCCTCATCGCCGTGCCCTCCATTGGGAGCCTGGGGGCCTCTGCCAAGGTGGGTCCGCCCCTCCTACCATGGGCCCTGTCCCTCACATTCTGGGTCCTGCCCCTCCCACCCTGGGCCCCACCCCTCCCTCCCTGGGTCCTGCCCCTCTCACTCTGGGTCCTGCCCCTCCCACCATGGGCCCCACCCCTCCCTCCCTGGGTCCTGCCCCTCCCACCCTGGGTCCTGCCCCTCCCACCATGGTCCCCGCCCCTCCCACCCTGGGTCCTGCCCCTCCCACCCTGGGTCCTGCCCCTCCCACCATGGGCCCCGCCCCTCCCACCCTGGGTCCTGCCCCTCTCACTCTGGGTCCTGCCCCTCCCACCCTGGGTCCTGCCCCTCCCACCATGGGCCCCGCCCCTCTCACTCTGGGTCCTGCCCCTCCTACCCTGGGCCCCACCCCTCCCTCCCTGGGTCCTGCCCCTCTCACTCTGGGTCCTGCCCCTCCCACCCTGGGCCCCGCCCCTCCCACCCTGGGTCCTGCCCCTCCCACCCTGGGTCCTGCCCCTCCCACCCTGGGTCCTGCCCCTCCCACCATGGGCCCCGCCCCTCTCACTCTGGGTCCTGCCCCTCCCACCCTGGGCCCCGCCCCTCCCACCCTGGGTCTTGCCCCTCCCACCAAGGGCCCTGCCCCTCCCACCATGGGCCCTGCCCCTCCCACCCTGGGTCCTGCCCCTCCCACCATGGGCCCCGCCCCTCCCACCATGGTCCCTGCCCCTCCCACCCTGGGTCCTGCCCCTCCCACCATGGGCCCCGCCCCTCCCACTCTGGGTCCTGCCCCTCCCACTCTGGGTCCTGCCCCTCCCACCCTGGGCCCCGTCCCTCCCACTCTGGGCCCCACCCCTCCAACCCTGGGCCCCGCCCCTCAAACCCTGGGCCCCGCCCTTCCCATCATGGGCCCTGCCCCTCACATTCTGGGCTCTGCCCCCTTCACCCAGACCCCACCTCTCTCACCCTGGGCCCCGCACCACACACTCTGGCTCTGTCCCTTACATTCTGAGCTCCACCCTCGCATGGCTCTCCCCCTTTTCCAAAAAGTGCTGGTGTTGGGGGAGGGTTTTGGTTTGGCACAGTGTTCACTCCTGGATTACGTGTTTGAAGGAATGTAATCTCTACAAATTCCTGATAAAAGAATGTGCTGAATGCAGAAAATGTTTGATTTTAAATCAGGGCTGGCTGTCCAATGCTAATCACGTAGCATTACAATCCAACATGTAGTAGTACCAATTGCTACATGTACCAAAGCTGGTCAAATGAGATTGTATCTCCTATGGTCTTGAATGAAAGCAACAACTGGGTAATTAGCTGGGACAAGTGTCTTGGTATTTGGCGACAGGAAACACTCGCTCCGGTAATTTCTCATAAGACAGGACAATTTTGAATTTGACAATCAATTGTTATTGCACTATTGGATCAATATCCAATTACGAAGTTAAAATACTGAAGTCATGAAAATCGATTGCATCCTGAGTAATTGGCCGGTTTTGGTCTTGAAATCTGGTGCCTTCGCCAGGCTTCTGTGCAGTTAGCTGGCTGGGAGTTTGCTCAGGATATGCTATTTCATATCCATATCTTTTGTATTTCATATTTATCTTACTCCTGCACATATACAGAAGCATTACCTTTGAGTACCTTACACAGAAATTCAGCAGTAGTGTCCTATCTGAGTGTCAGTCGGAGAACATGCTAATTCCACATAGAATGGTCCCAGGCGGGATTCAAACACCCAACCTTCTTGTTGTGAAGCAACAGCCCCCCCTCCCCAGTAGTGCCACACAGCCACCCCAATTATTTAACCCTTTTAGGCCTAACTCAGAAATCCCAGGAGAGCGTCATGCTGCCATGTTTACCATAGTAACCTGCATGTGGGTTGAAGCACAGCCTCTCAGCTTTCAGGACGTGTCGGAATTTTTTTGATTGCACAAAGCTTACAGATATTATGATGCTTTCAACATGACGTGCGCATTTGTGTTGCCGACGACACGCTTGGATTAGAAGGGTTAACCGTCATGTACAGATCCACCTCTTTTCCTAATGCTGCACCTCTCAGGCCCTGTTTACGCTTGGTTTTAAAATGTGTCTTTGTGAGTCTAGCGTGAGCAGACAGTCAGAACATCGTCGTTCACACCTGTCACTACCGTACGTCTCTGAAGTGTCTCCGCATACTAGCTGCGTTCAGTTTTGTTGCTGATTACGATTTTGACAAAAGTATTTGCCCGTTACAGCCTGATCGGGGTGGCATCTGAACACATTCGCATTTATACAACAAATTATATGCGGTCGAATCTGTTCCAGCGAATGGTTCGGATCACAATGTGTCTTTGTGGCCGTTTGCGCCCTTATTTTGCGCTCTCTGATTGCGATCTGATCGCCCGAGACTCATTTTAAAACCGAGTGTAAATGAGACCTTCTGTACACTTAAACTGAACACACTCTCCTCTTCAGCGCTGTCTGATTTCATTTGAAGTGTGTTATGCTGGTAACACCCACTGAAGCGCTTGTTGTGTTGCAATCTGAAGCAACGGCTTCAAGTGTTTCGCTGCTTGTGAATATTCATGTGTGTGTTTCGTCGCTGATGTAAACTGACTAAGGGTTAGGAAAAGGCCTCATGTCTTCAGGGGCTCTTCAGATATAAGGGACTGGTGAATATTTATAAGTGTTTATGAGCTGTGCTTCCGAATGCTAATGACAGCATTAGCTTCAAGCAATAATAAAAATTTCGGCTTTAGCATTGTCAGTTGCTAAATTTGTTAGGCTTTTTGCTTGATGGTGATTGAATGGCAATTTAATTGCGATTGATTGACTTGTTGAAGCACTGTGTTATCTATTCACGTGATGAGGGCATTCAGCACGATAAATTAAGTGAGTGGTTTCTGTATAACTTTATTCGATTACTTCATTTGATCACATCTGTGATATAGTTCTGTTGCAGTGCTGTTCGGGCTGAATGGATGATTTCTACATAGCTGTCATAATCTTTGCGTTTCATATCTTGGCTGTTGGGACTGAATAAGTGACTAATTAATGCCACCAATATCAGTTTATGAATCACCGATTGATTAATTGAGTGAAAAATTTGGCATCGGTCAAATTATTAAGCGATGACTTGGTCACACGATTGTCTTGATGATCAGTGAACTTGATGAAAAATTGGTTAAATCATGAGTTCTGCCATTACTGGAGTGACTTATTGATTAGAATTGTAATTAGGGAAAAATTTAACTTTATGTTTGAGTGTTACATTGGTTATGCAAATAGGCAGAATGATGGATTATTGGGGCACTTTCCGACATGTCAACCTTGTGATGATTGAGTCAATGAACCAAAGGGGAAAAAAAAAATCAACTACTGCCTTTTCCATTGACTTCCATTAAGTGGCATCACAAGGCTAGCATGTAGGATGGAGTGTCCATGCTAATTTAGTGACACACTCGATAAATCGTTCGCTCTGCCATTGACTCAGGTAATTATGAATTGGTAATATAATTAACTGCTGGAACGTTTGATCGTTGAGGGATTTACGTTAGTGACGACCGAGCGCGTGATTGCCCGACTCTCTCCTCAGACACACCCTCGGAGGGCGGGGCCGGCGCCGTGCGGGGGCGTGTCCATGGCAGCGGTGGTGGGGAACCCGCGGCTGCCGGCAGCGGTGATGGACCGCTGGCTATGGGGACCGATGCCGTCGGCAGAGGAGGAGGCGGCGATGGTGTCTGAGCTGTTAGGCTGCCAGCCGCTGGCGGGACCCGCGGCCACCAAGGAGCGCGTTATGAGCGCGCTCACTCAGGCCGAGTGCGCCCACTTCGCCACGCACATCTCCTGGAAGCTGGCAGCCCTGGTGCTGACGCCCAATCCTGAGAGTGGGAGTGGCGGGTCCAATCCTGGTGGGGCGGGGCCTGGAGGAGGAGGGGGAGGAGCAGGGGCGGGGTCAGGAGGCGGAGCTGGGGTTGGGGGCGGGGGGATTAAGGGGGGCGGTTACATTGTCCCGGAGAGCCTGAGGGGACCGGATGATGGCAGCGATGCAGAGAGCGTCTGTGACAGCCCTCCGCTGCAGGAGTTCCTGCTCACCGCTGCCGACATCCTGGACCTGCGCCTGCCAATCAAACTGGTCGTGCTGGGGTGAGTGGGCGTCACCAAACTCTCATAGTCTGTGATCGTAAGGAAAAGATAGCTTTCGATGTAATGTGCGCCAGTATGTGTATCGATCAGTGTTCCCCAGATCACGGTCCTCGTGGGCCGAGACCTGCTGGTTTCCCAACCTCCCTTTACCTGGGAGTCAGGTGTAAAGAAAATGTAGCCAATCACTGCCGGGAAAGAAAGGAAACCTGGGCTGGATTTGGATTCGAGGGCCGTGATTTGGGGAACACTGGTATAGATATTTCCACTTTGGTGGTCATTTGATGCGGTCGATGTAATTTGTCTCATCACTATGCGATCATCAAGTAACTTCCATTATCTTGACAGTTTTATTCATAACAGAGAACCCAAATGGAAGGAAAATATGAATAATATTTATGAGCACCTCCAGAAGAATATTTTGCACTAGCATTCATCGCGAGTCCAAAGGAAAGAGAGTTAGGCCCTAAACTTCTAAGCAAGTGACACAATTGTGAACGTTGTTGTTCATTACGTCCAGTGTTATTTAAAAAACAGAAAAGGCTGAGGGTTTCCAAGTGAGTCTGGAGGTCAACCTGTGATTGAGTGTCATGGGACATTTTCTTTTATCTTTTCAGATTCCCTTTGATTTTAATTAGTTTCATTTTTTTTAGCTTTTTTTCTGTCAAACTGTCACAGAGATGCTTTACTGAGTCACAGAGAGGAAAGGCTCCTCGGCCTGAGCACACAGATTGTAATGAGGTAAAGACTCTCCCAGTGGGGGTGAACCCTGAAACAGCCTCGAGAGAAGAGAAGATACCAGCTACATTCCCCCAGGTTACTGACCAAGAGCCATCTCTTCTCAACTAGTTTTCAAAAAAATAATTCTTCATTTAGCAAGTGAGTGTTCAGATTTGCTCTGATTTTTTGGACTCTTGAAAATTTTCAGTGATTGGTTGGTGCCTTTAAAATTAATTATTGGTTGCTAAGCTATTAAAATATTTTACATACTTACTTAGCACCTTGCCTGGTCAAAGTAACCACTGTTTGGAGTAGATATTCACACGTTTATAAAAGAAGGAAGTAAAGCTGAATTGGCAGGGAATCAGCACTACTTGACCACTAGCCCCCCCCTCTGGAGAGTTGGGGTCTTGCAGACTGCTTACATAAAGTGGTGCCGTGATTCAATGCCTGCGCCGAATTACATCATGCGAGCATAAATATGAAATCACCCTGGGGAAGTGGAGTCCACTGCTTGATTGTTTTCAGTCATTTGACACGTGTCTGCATCTGATGTGTAAACACATTTCATCACCCGCGTGTTCTCAGATCAAACGTGTGTGATCTTACAAAGCGATCTTTCTCATGCAATGCCAGAAAAAGAAGTTCCCATAGCGCCATTGTGAAGAGCGGCGATGAACAGAAGACAACAGATGATGTGGTTCAGGCATTTTTCCCTCAAGTCTTTCTTGCCCTCAAGATACTTCAGTCTGTGTTTCATCGAAGACTGTCAACTCCCTGCTCCCTCAAGGATGCTCCAGTCTGTGTTCCATCAAAGATTCTCCACGCTGCGCGCCCTCAGAGACGCTCAAGTCTGTGTTCGTTCAAAGATGCTAATCTCTGCGCCCCCTCAAAGATGTTCATGTCTGTGTTTCTTTAGAGGTGCTGTACTCGACACTCGCTTAAAGATACTCAAGTGTGTGCTCCTGTAATAATACTCAGCTCTGTGCCCCATCAAAGATGTTCAAGCCTGTATTCCATCAAAGATGCTGAAACTTTGTGCTCCCTGAAAGATGCTCAAGTTTGTGTTCCATCAAAGACTCTCGACTCTGCACCCGGCCTCAGAGATGCTCATGTCGGCGCGCCATCAAAGAAGCTTCCTTCAAAGTTGCTCAACTTTACATTCGCTCAAAAATACTCAAGTCTGTGTCCCGTCAAAGATACTCAGCTCTGCGCTCCATCAAAGATACTCAGCTCTGCGCTCCGTCAAAGATACGCACGTACTTCGATCTTGGTTACCTCAGAGTTACTCAAATAGTTGTTCCATCAATGGTACGCAAACTTGAATTCACGTAGATATGCTTAAATTTGTTTTCCCTCAAAGGCACTCAAAAGATGCTACCTTCTCTCAAATTATGGTAGCCCCTGGACGAAGTCGGAGCGACTGTGGATTTGACCACTGTCACGTGACCACCACCGCCATAGAGACTTCCTTGTGGACGATCTACAGACCACAAATTTAAAGCTGGCTCTTCTATATTGGTTTTTATATGGGCTGTGGTAACGACATGGCGCCTATCGATTTTAGTTGCCACAGTAACGTAATTCACTAAATAACGGACAATTTCATGTCAAAAATCTGTCAAAATGAAAAATGTGGGCGATCAGAGGCTACATCCATTGGTCGCGGGCGACCGTTCTGGGGTGCGTTTCCCAAAATCACACATGCTAACTTGCGTAGTTGGGCCCGTTGACAATGAATTGGCAAACTATGTAAGTTGCTAACCTAGTCAGCAACTAAGCTTTTGGGAAATGCGCCCCTGTCTAGTTTAATTTATTTACTTGACTGTATGTGAACTGAATTTGTGTTGAACATTTTCTGGGATGAAATTGAGCGTGAAGTCTGAATGGATATCTCTGCAGCTGTGCTGGTGTGCTGTCAGACATCTGCTTCATGAAAAGGTTCTCGCTGTAGTAGCGCTTTATAGGTTATTTCAGGGGAGGAAGCAGGAGGTTCTCTGGGGTTTATGCTCAGCTGTAGTATCTTCAATGGGTCTCAGATCTCACTAATGATCGCACAACACTCAGCATCTCGGCACCGGAGGGAACTCCATCGAAATCTCACAGCCCCCAGCATCCCAGAATACCCCGTCCCTGCTGTGACCGCACGGTGTTAACTGAAAGTCATTCAGTAATTGAAAATCTTATCTTTCAAATGTTTGAGAAAAGACTCAGAGATAAATTATGTGGTGTCTTTGAGAAAACATGAGTAAACCTGAAAGGGCTGAATTTTTAATATTTACAGATGTGTTCTCAAATCCCAGTCAAACTCCCGCGGTGTGCAGAAAGGCTTCCGCCTCGAGCGTTTTAGAAAGAGAAGATTTCACCCTGCTAGGCCTATCGAGTTTTAAAGCGGCTTTCGAATTAAACTTGTCAAATCTTGGAGGGTTTGGAGAAAAATACACACAGATCCTCTGTTTCTCGAACAGGTTTTTAATTTGTTACCGTTCCGAACACAAACATTTTTTAAAAATTTACACGGTATTTTATTCAGGCCAGTTTTCTTCTGAATTATTCCTTTTGTACATCAAAACTTCCTCAGAAATGACAGACTGGTGCTATTCTCTGGATATCGCTCCTGCAGGTGCTTTTTTTAAAACTTCTCATTTGTCGAGAGCCACGGCCTCAGAAGATGCAGTGATTACAACAGTTTGCCGTTGGATTGGAATGCTAAGCGATTAGCATTTGACAGCCAGCCCGAATTTAAAAGGCCATATACATAGTTTATGCTTTTAGCACGTTTTTATCAGGAACTTACACAGATTACGTCCCTTTTAACATACAATCCATTTTTACTGCTGGACATTTGCTAAAGCTATTGAAGCACTTTGCTCAAGGACCTCAAGTTCAAACACTATTCTACACTATGGTGGGGATGGTAGTTTATTGCAATGCGAGACCGCAAGGCAGAAACTGCATTTAAATCCTGCTGCTATTAAGCCAACCCTCTCCAGCCTTTTATCTGATTGTAAAGTGTTTTGGTTGAGCAATTAAACACATACATCTTTGTGTCCCCTTCGTGAGCTAATGCAATAAAAGCAAACCATTCAGTTTCAGCGGGAACAATCAAGTTGCCGCTTGAGGGCAGATATGTTGGTTTTCATATGAAGTCTATTTTTGAATCATAAACCACTTATCATTTGTAGCAAAGGAGTGCGGTGCACTGTGACTCATAAACTTCTACTATGTGATGACGGCCCTGTCAGGAGTGTGGAACAGTGTCAGTCATAAACCCCTCCCCATGTGTGATGCTGGTCCTATCAGGAGTGTGGAGCACTTTGACCCATAAGCCCCCTCCTCTTATATGAAGTACAGTACGGTGCAAAAGCCTTACGCACCCTAGATTTTTTTTTATCATTTAAATTGGATGTTGTATGTTAATTTTTGTTTTCCTTGTAAATGCTGCTGAAGATTAAAAAAAAAGAAGCTGATTTGCAGTGTCAAATGTTAATTTGAAAAAAAATAATCTTAGGAAAGAAATTAGTACTTCATCAAATACACCTCATGCAGATAATATGTCATGACAGAATACTGATCTCAACATCATCAAGGCTGTCTGGGAATATCTCAGGAGACAGTCGCAGGTGAGACGGAGACTGCAGAACTGTGGTATATTCCCCAACATGCCTAGAATAACCAAACCGCCACTAATCTCATAAAACTACAAAACTCCAAGACAGTGTCCCAAATTTTCAGGCAAAGGGTTGTCACACTAAATATTGATTTGAGTTCGTTTTTAACAGTCCACAGCACTTCATAGTATGTTTTTCAATGTATAGAAACCGTTAATTTAATGATTTTTGGAAGCATCTTTGCCTCACGGAATTGTGTTAAATGAACCTATAAATTTTGCGCTGTGCTGTATGTCCTGTCAGGGGTGTGGAACGCTGTGACTCATTAGCCCCTCCCCCTGTGCGATGCAGGTCCTATCAGGAGTGTGGAACACTGTGATTCATAAGCTCCTCCCCCTGTGTGGTGCAGGTCCTATCAGGAGTGTGGAACACTATGATTCATAAGCTCCTCCCCCTGTGTGATGCAGGTCCTATCAGGAGTGTGGAACACTGTGATTCATAAGCCCCTCCCCCTGTGTGATGCAGGTCCTATCAGGAGTGTGGAACACTGTGATTCATAAGCTCCTCCCCCTGTGTGGTGCAGGTCCTATCAGGAGTGTGGAACACTGTGATTCATAAGCTCCTCCCCCTGTGTGGTGCAGGTCCTATCAGGAGTCGGACAGTAAAGTGACAGCTGACGGGGTGGTGGGGCTCACGCGCGCCTTCCTGGCGGCCGGAGCTCAGTGTGTGCTCGTGTCCCTGTGGCCCGTCCCCGTCGCCGCCTCCAAGATGTTTGTCCACGCCCTCTACTCCGCCCTGCTGAACGGGACCAAGGCGAGCGCTGCTCTCGCCGACGCCATGAAGACCGTGCAGAGCAGCAAGCAGTTCTCACACCCCTCCAACTGGGCCGGTCAGTACCGACGCTCGAGCGCACATGCGCACGTTCGCATATGATCGTAGATACTCGGGCATGGGATTAAACAAACACGCTTACACACATGAACAAACATACACATTCATACACTCTCTCTCATCACAACCTGTTTTATAAGAACATGGAACCTAAAAAACGGCCAAAGATTAAAAGCATCTTGCATACATCTTGAGGCTGGGAACGAGAACTGAAGTTAGGAACTCGTACTGAGGTAATAAAATGGAAAGACTTGTCACAAACGGAAGTATTTGTGAGAGAGCTTTATCACTTTAAAATGCTAATAACTCAAAAGTAAATACAATGTCTTAAGCCATTACTAGTGAAACTTCATTTTTGAAGTGAAAAAAATAAGAACATTTTAAGAACATTTCAAGCTGAAATCCATTTAAGACATTGAGGCTCAGCCCCCCATGTAGTCATCCTGATATATATATATTTTTTTTAAAAAAGGGTGCTCACTTTTGTGGACAGAAATACACCCTCAAGCGCTCACTTGCCTGAGTACAATCACTGAGACATCAGAACACAATCTCACACAGACAGGCATATGCACAAGCAGTTAAATATGCAGTGCTCTTGCTCTTTGTCATATCGGAAGACAAGCTGTGTCAAACAACTTGCATAGATTATTATTTTTCTCGATAATAAATTGAGTACAAATGGGCATTTCCCTCAGAATTATGCGACACACATGCCAGCTGTACTCAAACAAACTGATATGACACCTGAAGTGTGACATCAACACTGTAAGGTTGCGCTGTGGTTGTCTCTGCAGGCTTCATGCTGATTGGTAATGACGTGAAGCTCAACAGCCCCTCGTCCCTGATTGGCCAGGCTCTGGCGGAGATCCTGCAGTACCCAGATCGCGCTCGGGACGCCCTGAGGGTCCTGCTCCACTTGGTGAGTGCATGGATGCGGCGCAGGAGGTGCGCTTCAGAATGGAGCATGCTCACGTCGAGGGTTTGGAGCACGATGGTGATGTGTCCAAATTTTGTGATTTTGAGATTTTAACCTCCTGTCACACATCTCTATCCGCTATTTCTCTGAGCACAATAATTATATGTCCATGCGCCTTCATTTTAAACAGAATTCACATTTTCATTTTGTGGTGTGTGCAACAAAATCTGCTTACATGCATTAAACATTGATATTTTGATGAATAAGCTTTAATAGTATTACAGAATCATCTGTCTTCCATTGCAAACAAACTTAACTTCAACCAATCACCATTGTGTTATGTCACATCAAGTGCTAGAATTGTTGGAGCACGGAGGTGACGTCCATTTTGGCAATTTTGGCCGTGATGTTGCAGTACCAGACTTATGAAAACTTACATGTCCAGTATACTTCTGAACCCTGCAGTAAAAGAGTGACTGGTGCACCTGAGTTAATGGAACATTTGCAAACCTAAAAATCAATTTTTCTCAAAACCTCTAAAATGGACATATTACCATTGCGCTCCAAACCCTCGATGTGATCTATGCTCGCTCCAGATCCATCAAACTTGTAAAAATACAATAGCTTTTGTCGAGTACAAAAAGTTATTAGAGATAAGGGCGAAAAATAGCACACCAGTCACCTGCAAGCGAGCACACCCTGACAGTCGAAGTGTCAGTGCGTCTATGAAGTTACGTCACAAAGTCACGCCGTCGTACACCTCCTATTTCTGGGAGTTCACACCTCGATGTCATGCTTCTCACATCTGAATCTCAGCATCATAAGCCCTGTACAGCCTCTGCCATGTATCTTAACCCTAAGAGCACTGAAATAAATTAAAAATATTTATATATTTAAATGTAATTATCTTGTGCTGCTGAAAACCTATCATGTGTCCACTTGTTTAAAAGAGCTCCCAAAACAAGTGGCCACATGATAGGTTTTTAACAGCTTTGATTTTGAAATCTTGTATCATTGAGTAACAATAGTTGCATTTAGTGCTCTAACAGTTAACCAGGGGTCTATTTAGTCAGACTACACCCCACCAGTTTCACATTTAAAGGGCCCTTGACTGCCAAGGGGCTGCTCATTGCCTGCCCAAGTGACCTTAATTTTGGCCTCGTGGTCGTACTTTGCCCCCCCGATCTTAACACCCCCTCGTCTTTGCCCCAGGTGGAGAAGTCCCTGCAGCGGATCCAGAATGGCCAGCGGAACTCCATGTACACGTCCCAGCAGAGCGTGGAGAATAAGGTGGGAGGAGTCCCAGGCTGGCAGGCCCTGCTGACGGCCGTGGGGTTCCGGCTGGACTCGGGGGGCACCGGGCTGCCCGCCGCGGTCTTCTTCCCCACCTCGGACCCCGGGGACCGGCTCCAGCAGTGCAGCACCACCCTGCAGTCCCTGCTCGGTACGTCAGGGGGCGCCACTGAGGCCAGCAGGACAGATGGGTGGTTCTATATCAGGGCTAACCCCGGTCCTGGTTCTGAAGGGTTCCGCTGCAACTGTAGTTTAGCACACTGTATTGATATAGCTCTCAGTGCAATGAGATCTTTCGGTGTCGAATGAGCTGTGCGGACTGGAATGAAAATCGACAGGGCGGCACACCCTCTGCAGTAGGGTTGAGCAGCCTTGCTTTAGCCAAGTGACGGTCAACCCTGTACCAGCCTGTCATATAGGTTTTCATTCAGCTCAAATTTGGCGCACGTCGCTCAACCAGTTAGCGACAGAAGGGGGTCACTTGCTGTAGTGTGAGTTGTGCTCACTTACGTTTACCTGTGGTGATTGATGACCTGGAAAAGGGTTTGGCATCATCGCTTTTGGACTTTATGGAGCTGCTTTATCTGTGCAGTATTAGTGTCTCATTGTCGTCATGTTGTCCCCCCCCCCCAGGTCTGCCCCCCCCTGCTCTCATGGCCCTGTGTAAACTCATCACTGCCTCAGAGACTGGAGAACAGCTCATCAACCGGGTAAACCTCACATCACACACACACACACACACACACACGCATGCTCACACACACACACACACACACACACATACACACACACGTGCTCGCACAAACACACACACACACATACACACATGCTCACACAAACACACACACACACACGCATGCTCGCACAAACACACACACACACACACACACATGCTCGCAGAAACACACACATACATACACACATGCTCGCAGAAACGCGCACACGTAAAGGAGATATACACACGAACAAATACTGCGAATATCCACTCACTCATGCACACGCGCAAACTCACACTCGCGCGCACACACACACAAACACATGCTCGCCCAAACACACACAAACACACAAACATGCTCGCACAAACACACACACATACAGTAGACATACACCCGCACACATACTGTGTATATACACTCATTGACATATACACACATGCTCACACAAACACACACACACGCACTGACGTGCACACACATACCATAGATCTTCACAAGTGCGCGTACAGTGTATATACACTCACTCTCTCACACACATACACACACACGCACGCAGGCACACATGCAAAGACTACACTCAAGAACACGTGCATGCGCATTATATTGAATATTTACTCACTCACACACACGCACAATCAGAAAAAGACTTTTGCCGGTGTGCTTAAGGACACGTGCTCAGTCTCACAAACATCACATGCAAAGACAAACAATCCCATTCACAGACTCTCACACATAATTACACATTACTGGAGTGCGCTGCACAGCTGCATGGCCCAAACCCTATGGCTTTGCTTGTTCTCTAATGCTGGCAGTGAATGGCTAACGCTCGGTAATAAAACCCTCTCTCTCTCTTCCTCCTAACCCGCTACCTACAGGCTGTTAAAAATGTGGTGGGAATGGTAAGTTTTAACTGGTTTAACTGGTTTTCCTTCCTTTTTTACAAGTTTATTAAAACTACCCACATCAGAAAACTGTGCCCTGGTGTTGCTCAGAGATCCAGTACCGAGTATTGAGAACAGAGGCTGGTTGCTATTATAGAACAGATTTTACTGCATAAGAAAAGGAACCCAACAAGCTAGATTTACGGCAGACTGTAAAGTCTGTTGAAAAATGTGATTTATGTTGCGTTACCTCTTCTCCCTGCACAGGCACAGTCATAACATTTTTTAATTGGTTTGTACATGGATTAATTGACGATTGGGAACACTTGAGGGTGAGGTGTAATGTAATAAGGCGTAATGACGTGGCGTGTTTGCAGTGCCTGCGAAGTTACAGGGACCTCGTCCCATTAACTGAGGTGTGCGCCATCGTTTTTCTGTGTTGAAAATTTCTTCACGAGCAAATATTTTGTCAAAGTCCCGAGATAAGGAATTAAGCATACTGTACATCTGTATTACGTTAAGTTCAACAAATTTAATATCAATAAATTTACCAAAGACTGCCAAGACCACGAGCACTATTTAATGTCATTCTTTGTTAGAAATTGAATTTTATTGTCTTTCCTTTTCGTTACATCTTTGCTCTAATTTCCTTTGAGTTTGCGCCAACTGCATGTGCTTAACCCTATAATGCCCCGACACAGACATCATTATAGGAAAAATATGACCCAGTAATATTTTTGAAGTATTGAAGGGTAGTATTCAGATCCACTGTTCATCATTAGGTTTTGTGGCAGCAAAATATACATTGCTGAACAGAACTTCCTCTAATTCCAGGAGTATCATATCTGATACAGCCAAAAATCAGCACCCCTCCAGAACTCAACACTCAAAATTTCAAATTATTTATATGCTCTCTACTATCTATAGCTATCCTTTAACATGTATAAGAATAGGTTTTTGTGTAATGTTTACCTTGGAATGCTGAACTTCACTGCCAAAGTCCAAGGAAATTTATGAATTCCCCTTCACATGGGAGCTACTACCTTGAAGTGAGTGACTTGGGGAGAGACTCCTGTAATCTCACTTCTTCCCTCCAGGTGGCAGCACTGTGTATCAGAAATGATACAGTGAGCATTCGTGGCTCTGTTGCATCTTCCCAGGTGGACGTGGTCCTTCAAATTTGGTGTATCATATATGATACAGGGAGCATTATAGGGTTAACACATTTGAATGAAAATACATATGAAGGGATTTTCGTATGCAATGATAACATGGACTGACTAATATTTGTTTGATGCACCACATAACAACATGTGGGTCACTCCTCTGAATGACATCATAGGGGTGACCTGTGACCCTGTTCAGCATGTGAGAGAGCCTCACACTGCACCTGCTTTTTCATCTTTAATTAATCAGCATTAATCCCGTTCAGCACCTGCCTGGCGAGTGCATTGCTCTGTCTCTTTTTATAAATCCGCGTGCGAATGTGAGACGTGCTAAACAAGAAACTGTGATGCGTTGTTGCGACACATTTACTTGCCAAGATGAACTTTGAAAAGATGACAATAAAAGAATAGCAAGAGAATTTTTTCCCCTCCCTGTGTCTCCTCTATCCCTACCTCTCTCTCATTCCTGCATATCTCATCTCTCTCTCTCTCTCTCTCTCTCTCAGCTCCATCAGGTGCTGGTGCAGTTGCAGACGGGAGAGAAGGAGCAGGACTTCTCTCTGGCCCCCATCCAGGTCTCCATAAGCGTTCAGCTGTGGCGGTTGCCAGGTTGTCATGAGTTCCTCGCTGCATTAGGTAAGCAGCAGTAATGAACACATTTGTCTCCGACACTCAAGCTATTTCAGGAAATAACTTTTTGCACATTTTCACCAGAAATAATAATCCAACGCTTCGTTGCTTGCATTGATTGTGAAGAGAGTAGAAATGTATTGAAATGGGCCTTAATTTACCCATAACATTTCTCAGGACTGCAGATCTGATTCTAACCCCTTGGGCGAAAACAGGCCTTACCCAAAGTGGCTGAATATAAAGCTTTTAATGGTTTTAAGAACAAATCATTGGTGAGAAATTTAGCTGGAATTGAACAAATACTCTCCAGAGTCCTTCTGCGCCACCATTTGCTCGTTAAACTTTGCTGCTGTCAACTGTTTGGGTAAAAGCTGGGAAACTGCTTCAGTGCGAAGCTGTGCGGCTTCTATATGAAAAGCTAGTTAACGCTTATATGTAGAGGAGAATACAAATGCTTGCTTCCTTTGGTTAAAATGTTTTCTAGAGTTTCTAGGGTTTTGTTTTCTAGGGTTAAAGGGAAATGCCATCTCGTACAAAGTTACTCTACCGATATTCTTAATCCTTGCTAATTACTGCCTGATCAATGGTTTGACCTTTCAAAGCTTTATATTTTGCTGTTTTATCCTTGGCCCTGTTTTTGCACAGTAGTGTTGGGTCAGTTTGGCCGTTTTGCCTGGTCATCGTTCCTGCACTGTGGTTAGGCGGTTGGTGGTGGTAGACTGATGCCAGATCAGTGCTCCTCCTCTTTCAGAACCCTAACTGCTAAATGACTCAGAACCTGTCACGCATCTTCTGTTTCTGATCATGTGACCCTTTGATTGACTGGGTTCTCGGTCGTTCCACCTCAGGGTTTGACCTGTGCGAGGTGGGTCAGGAGGAGGTGATTCTGAAGACTGGGAAACAGGCCAACCGCCGGACCATGCACTTCGCCCTACAGTCCCTGCTGGCGCTTTTCGGTAAGACCTTTTTACCACAACCCAGCCGCACAACCAGCGGAAGGCTGACCGGAGGGGATGTCCGTCCCTCTGAGGCGTCCGCGAGCCGAGCTGTATGCTACATTCAGCAATTGTGCTGTGTTCGCCCTCATAGAAACCTTATATACCCCCCATGAAACTTGTGCATTATGAGAGGACCCCCCCCCCCCACCAGTGTGGTGTGATGCTCTTTTACGAGATTGATGTTCATTACGTTTATATGACCGTCTGCGTCCTTTGCATCATTCCAGAGTTCTTACCTAATTGTTCCTGTTACTGGAGGCTAGAAATGTAAGATTTCATGATTAAGATTAGGAAAAAATATCTTGATTGTTGTTCTAGAAAACCTTATCTTAAAACAAGGCAATCAGAGATAGCAGACCTGGCCCCAGCCACGGGCTGACAGACAGAGTGACACACACACACACACACACACACACGATCATTGCTTAACCTGGCCCCCTTGGGCCAGGTAATAATTAATATGTAATAACTTGTGCCTCCAGCAGTCCTGCGAAATGGAGGTTTTTTTTTTGTTTTTTTTTCCGGGAAATGTTGCAGAAGGCAACAGATCTGAACTCAAGTTGAGACCCCAAGAGCACAACTCAAGTCTTTTCTCCTCTTGACTGTATGTTTAAACATACGACCAGCGACTTTTATCTTCTTCTGATTAATAGGGCTTGTTCTCTTTGGCCAGCGCTTCAGAATTACTGCAGCTACACACAGAATTTTACAGCTCCTTTTAAATTGCTACAGTCTCAGAAATCATTGGTCTTAAACTGAGCACTGGCATAAGAAATTTTTCTCTCTTTTTTTGCTGTCTTTAGAAACATGTTTTGACCCTCTGCTGCCTTGACCCTTACAGTAATTGTTCCGTTATAAATCTGGCGGCCGTGTGTAGCACAAGCACGTGGAAGCAGCGTAAAGCTTTAGCATTGTTCCTCAGACTGTAGAATTAGCCTGAATTGGAGCACTTACAGAACTGTTCCTGTTTTTCCATAGCTGGCTGGTAGCAGTTTTGCCGTGGTCAGTCATGCGTTTCTTGTACAGCAAACAAACAAGCTGGCTTAGTGCGGTGCTTAAATGGCTCGAACAAAGAATTGAAAACCTGCTCCCCTCAGATAATGTGTGAGGTGTTGTCCTCTCGCTGCGTGTTGTAGGAACGCTTCACGGGCCTGACGTGGTCTCCTCTCAGTCGCTTCCTAATCCTCTTCTCTCATTTTATTTTCTCCTCCTGGCTTCCTTCCAGATTCCACAGAGCTGCCAAAGCGACTCAGTCTGGACAGCTCATCCTCTCTGGAGTCCCTGGCGTCAGCCCAGTCCGTGTCCAATCAGCTGCCTCTGGGCTACCCGGCCCCGCCCTTCTCCCCGCCCTGTCCGGACAGCCTGGCCTCAGACGCCATCTCCGTGTACAGCCTGAGCTCGGTGGCCTCGTCCATGAGCTTTGTGTCGAAGTCCGAGAGCGCCTGCGACTTCCTGGGGCAGCGGAGGCACCAGGAGGGGCTGGAGCGATACCACCGGGGCGGGGCGGGCCTGTTCTCGCCGACTCGCCATCACCCAGGTGTCCCCAGGAGCCGTTCCTCTCCTCACGGTGGGGCGGTGGGCGGGCGGGACGAGGAAGAGTACGAGGGCTACTCCATCATCAGCAGTGAGCCCCTGGCCGGCCACTGCGACACCCTGCCTCTTCCCGCTGGTCACCGCAGCAACAGAGGTCGCGGCGGAACGTCGGGGGCTGGGCGGGGTCACGGCGGGGCGTCGGTGTCCTCTCGAGGGAGCGTGAGCACTCCCACCTCGCCCGTCAAGCCCGCACCGCTTGCCCCGAGGGGGTCGACCCCACCGACCCAGAAGGCGACAGCGAAGGTGAGCAGCTCGGACACGGGCGAGTCGGACCAGTCCAGCACCGAGACCGACAGCACGGTCAAGTCCCAGGAGGAGAGGCCCCCGGCGGCACCCCTGGACCCCCAGGAGCTGGCGAAGAAGATTCTGGAAGAGACGCAGAGCCACCTGCGGGCGGTGGAGTGCCTGCAGAGGGCCAGCGGCGATGGGGTCGGAGCCGGGTCGGGGGGAGAGTGCACCCCGACGGGAGGGTCTGCCTTCCGCTCGTCAGAAACCAGCGCCTTCAGCCGTCCTCAAAGCAGCACCAGCATGAGAGGCCAGTCCTCCCCGCTGTCCGTCCGGCCAAAACCGCCCTCTCGCACCTCCTCGCTCCAGAAGGTCAGCTCGGGCTACAACAGCCCCGCCACCTCCGACACCTCCCTAAAAGACGGGGGCCACCCTTCCCCCACCCCGACGCTGGACAGTCACGCCCACTTCAAGCTCAAGTACCCCAGCTCGCCCTACAGTGGCCACATCTCCCGGTCGCCTAGCAACGTCTCCCCAAGCTCGGGGCACCAGTCGCCCTCGGGCAGCACCCCGTCCCCGGCCCTGTCGTACTCCTCTACCGGTTCGGCCCGCTCCAGCCCAGCCGACGCCCCAGACCTGGACCGCCTCAAGCGGGCCGCCATCGACGAGAAGGTGCAGGCCATCCACAACCTGAAGACCTTCTGGGCCAACGCTGCGGCCCAACAGCAGCAGCACCAGCAGCACTCCGGTCCTGTTCGGGCCCTCCCTCCCGGCCAGGCAGGTGCAGGCGGCGCGGGGAGGGACGTCCTCAACCTCCTGAACCTGTCCCCGCGCCATGGCAAGCCGGGGGAACCGGGCGACGGCCTGGAGCTCCAGGAGCTGGGGCTGCAATCCCTGGACCGCAATGGAAGGAACCCCACCAACGGCCACCGCAAGCACGACCCAAGGAAATTGCCCCCCTCGCCAGCCACTTCCACCAGCAGCAGCCCAGGCGCCCGACCCATCCGGTTACCGGGTGGTAACGGGTACAAGTTCCTGACGCCGGGGAGGTTTTTCCCCTCCTCCAAATGCTGAGGCACCTTTGGACCATCCCGCTCAGTCGGTCTTCCTTCCATTAAGTTTCTGGATCCTCCCTTACATGATTGGCTGTCCTCCGTTGATGGTGTCAAGGTGCTTTCCAAAGGACCTGATTTGCCGGCTACCCCCGGAGTCTCGGAAAGATGCGGCAGCCGGTGCTGACTGGCGCGAGAGCGCACAAATCTTTATGCCTCCCGCCTACACTGTAAAAAAAAAAAAACAACAAAAAAAAGTGACACGGAGAAGAATGACTCACAGACCTGACACTGTGCGTGTCGGGAGGGACCGTAGCTAGCGAGCGGTGTTTCGTCGGACACGCTAACCGTTTGCGCCAGCGATGACGATGCAGCTCAGACTGTTTTGTTCCCTTTTATTCTATTTTATTTTTAATATAATTATTATTATTATTATTGTTATTGTTGTTATTATTGTTGTTACGATAGTTATTTTTGTTTTGTAAATTAAATCCAGTGTTTCGCAATCAGTATTAAACGTTTTTATATTATGACAAAAGCAAACAGGACTGTAATTCAAGAAGAAGATGATGATCTCATATTTTTATTGAAATGGCTGACCGGGCACTTTGCCTGATTTCTTTGTGATTAAGTGTTAAAATTAAAGCATGGACCCTCTTGCTATTCAGTGTTTCGATGTCTTTTTAGCACATGATTTTTGAAAAACAAATGGCCGATCATTGGGAACAATGCAAAAAAAAAGGCACCTCAACATCATCAATCAGGAAATGGTTTCAATAAAAATCAGGTTTTCTCATGCAGTTGCGTTTGATGATGTTTGTTCATTGAAATTTTAGCACAGATGTCATTTCTATTCCTCCCTGATTCAAATGCAGATTATTAAACAAGAACCATTTTTATGTAAAAACACCATCTGGGCATGTCCCGGTCATTATGTTGTGTTTTCAGAGTACATGATTATTTTTTTTACCTGGCACTGTACTTCTTCCAGCTTTCCACCATTTCAGTATTCTACATTTATTCAAGCATCGAATTTTAAATGTGATTTTTGGGAATATTAATCTGCTTGGTATACAATGCAGATGGTGTAACGTGATACTGTGTGACCCCACTGGTCTAGCAGTAGTTAGAACAATATCCACAGAAGAAACCAAAATTAACGGTAAACTGGCGTTTTGTCAAATTGCACTCCACGTGGGATGACAGCCGAAATTTTAATAATTTATGAGTCAGTTTGATATTCATCAGGTAATTTGAGAAAATTGTGCAGAAAACACTAAATGTATTTTTCAAGCATGGTACTAAATTTAAAAAGGACATTTATTAGTGTAGAGTGTAGACCGTATGAAAGCAGTCAGACCACAGCTCTCCATGCAGGTGTGATTCTTCATGCGCAAGTTCAAGGCCTAATCTCTTACACTCTCCAGCAGCAGTCTTTCATGCAGAGGAGGAATGCCAAGGTAGAGACATTAGACGACTATCCAAAATTATTTTAAGTGCATTTGGGGTGTCTATTTTAACTATTTGTTAACTATGGACTTGACTTCAAGCCAGTGGCAGTATGAGGAATGGCCCCAGGACGGCGGGCAGAACGCTCACTGCACGGCGGGCAGAACGACATCCTCACTCCAGATGTCATGCAGGGTGATCTGCGCTGCCCGCAAGACACTCACAGCAACGACTGCAATGGGAGCAACTGCGCTTGATCTGGACATGACAACATCTTGTCGGCAAGACTTTTTGTCAAAAAATTAAAAGTTATTTTGCCCATTTGCACAGAGTACAAATAATACCAAATTTTCCTGTTGTGCATGAGACTGTTGAGGCTTGATAACTAAGTATTTGTGTCATAGATACTGTGAAAAATTATTCCAGTGCAGCAAGACATTTGGAAATTCAATTATAGAATTATTTCGGAATTAAATTTCGGAATTTACGGACGTCGGCGTCTATATCTGCGCAAAGGGGTTAAATTAATATTGAAATTTAAATTTGCGTTCATTTTTTGTTTCGTCTGCACAGATGGAAAGGCAACATTTTTTGGCGTCTATACTTAAACCACCACAACAAAGGTTGCTTGACTTCAAGAAACTTCCAGTTTTAACCATTTTACTTGATTCACAACCCCAATTCCAAAATGTTAGTTTGTTATGGAAAATTGAAATAAAATACAGGAGTATTTTGAAAAGTCCATTCAACCTCTGTTATAGTGAACTCTACCGCAATACATCACAATGCTTTAAATTGTGAATTCAATATTCTAGTGAAAATGCATACTTATTTCAAATCTGATCACTGCAACAGACAAACGGTATCGAGGCAATTAGGACATAACACTGATGCAACAAAATGCAAAACAGGTAAAGTTTTTTTTTAACTATTGTACTACTATGCTTTTCCGTATTTTGTCTCTTCTCTAGTGTTACGATGAAGGAGGTTCATATTTAACGTGGCCAAAGTTTCAAATAATGAGGTAAACTTTATATAGAAGTAATACCTGCGAGCAAAAACCGAAGGTTTCTGACAGCTCTGCACAAAATGTCTCCTACAACTTTTTCTACTCTGGCTAAAGTATGATGTCATGGTGTGAAGGATTTCTTTAGATAGTCACCTGCTCCTGGCACAGGATGAAGTCACTGAAAAAGGCTGACTTTTATTCTGGCAAGAACACCTTGCGCTCGGTCGTCAACTGCAATAACCTACAGAATGTGAAATGTCTTAATGTCTTCATTTTGTGCCAGCATCGAAAGATGCAAAGAAGCGGTCTCTTCAATTTCTTTTCAAGGAGAATCTGTTACGAGGTCAGTAAGTATATCCGCTTTCTGTTAATATTATTTAAACTGAATTCCAATTTTATGGCTTGGTACTAGTCTGTGTAGTCAAGTTTTCCTCTCATATTGCTTTGCATACATGCATTACCTTTGCGTCATCATTGTGTGGTTTATCAGCTTGCTAGCTACTAAATCAAATGTGTATTTAGTAACAGTTCCTTGTTTTGCTAGAGGTGGTGTTTGAGAAGCATAGATTGGAACTGATACAATGGATGACATTTTTTTTAGTGGAATTCAGTTGTGGCCAAATGGCACAGCCATTCACAATAAATGGAACGAGAGCTGACAGTTACTACTTTACAGGTCCAAGCAACTGACTCTTCTCAGCATTAGAGACTGAATTTCAAATGTTGTTAAACTTTTATGGTGACTGCTTGTCTCACTTCTTTAAATAACCACTATACTCATAGGTCCTTAGCCCACAAACTACCTTTCTACACTCATTTTGCACTTCAGTTGTTAGCCACTAAATAAGCCATGAATTTGGAGACTGTTGCTAGTAGTCGGGAGATTTTGACATGGTTGCTCTCTGTTGACACATTGCACTGGGACCAGTGGCTCTATAAACTGGCCAACCAGAGCAGAGCTCATTTCACAGAGGGGACACCCACTCAGAACAGGCTGTTTTTCCGAGGGTTTAGAATGACAGACATCAAATGGAGCTGAAATAATGGATTTTTATGTTTTATCCTGCTAAAAAGTTTAGAAACCTCCCTTCTGGACATCCAACAATATTATAACTTGGAAAAAAAAAACTGTATAATATGTTCTCTCGAAAGGAAAAAAGAGCCCAAAAAAAGGCCTAGTTCCTCAAGAACAAAGATGGTGCAAAGACCACCAATTTGCCAACAGATGCTTAAGCTTATAATCCATCACTTTGGGAATCAGTGTTCCCCAGAGAGAGATGGAAAGGATTTTGGGCATTTCAGCTGAGATGCCAGTCAGTGGTCCACTGAGGTAACATTTTACTACTAGGTGGCTGAATGGCTGGTAGTTGGTCCAAATCTTCCATCGATTCACTGTCCATTGTTCTGGGAGAGTAGTGTCAAGCAAAGCCTTTATCCTGCAGCCAAAGATGTGAGTTGTCTCTTTCTACTTGCATTGCCTCAATTCGAAACTTGGGCTCACAAAGGAGGTATAGCTGATTCCCAGTCAACTGGAGGAAGTCTGTGGTGTCATTCATGGACCAGCACTGGCCAAAATTACAGACAACTATGCATCACCATGCATGGTTTCCAGCTGCAGGCAACCTTGCCCTGGACTGCATTTGTGTCCAGCCATAGATACTCCATGCACTTAAATGGGCATGGCAAGGTACTCATTTTAAAAAATTGAAGGTGTCTCATCATTTAAGAGACAGGTTTTCTCAATTTCCGAAAAATGGCAGTTTTGTGACCTTTCGCATTCCTTAGCCCATGGACACCCATTAGAATGACCCGTAACCTCTAGCGGTCACAAATATTGGTCAAATTTGATGAAACTGCTTTCACCATCTTTAGGACATAAAATGGTTCAGTATTCCATTTCAGCCGTGAGCACCACTCTCGAATGGACATGGCAGAGCACCAGACCAGTTGAGTTTCAGGTTCACTTGAACCGCTACTTTTTGTATATTATTTTTTTTAGCATTTCTGGGCAGGGTTGCCGATTATTCTAGGGTTTACTGTACATTTCAATTTCTTGATTGGTTGCTAATAAGAAACTACCTCTGAATGTTAATTTGCTTTGGTGCTAAATCTCAATGCCTGCATTACAATGGAAAGCTCATTGACGCTATAATTCTGTTTTTTTTTTTTTGTTTGTTATCAAATTGATTGGAAACTTTATCTGGGAGTGTTTTATGGGGTAGAGTCAGCTGTGCTTCAGGGTACAGATGGTGTAAGATGGTGTACCGAGAGGCCCACATTGTTTGAGCTTTGAGCCTTAAAACAGTGTCAAGCTAAATTTAAAGAGCAAATACTTAAGATCAGGGAACCTGATAATACCACCATGTTGGTTTGCATAATTGCAGCTTTTGTTCAGTAAATCACCGCTGCCCGAATTATGCGCCGGTAGAACAATGACAGATTATAATTACATATGCGAGGGGTCAATGGGGAAAATACCCCTGGTTTCTTGGAAACAGCCACAGCACACTACATGGTTCAGCTTTGGATGAACTTAATCAGGTGTAAGGGATTAGTTTCAGTATGTTTTGAATCGCTGTTTGAAAATTAACATAATTTTTAACTGAAAATTAACTGTACTCCATTGAAAGCAATGAAGGGCTAAATCAGGGATTTCAACCTTATAAGATCCAAGCTGTCTCTCTCTGAAAGAAAATGATCCATAAATGATCACATAATCACAGGTTACATACTGTAATGTTGCGAGATATATACACACTGTATATATATATATATATATATATATATATATATATATGGTATAGCCTATTGCTATATTGCTTAAATGTAGCCCATCCCTTTTTTAAAACCCTGTGGATAAATATTCCGCTCAGGAACTACTTCTCAATCATTCAACAGAATCAAATAGCTTTCGCAATCAATAATGTATTCAGTCAGTAAAACGTATGAATGGGATGAAAATTGTTCATATGCTCCCATTTCAGATTCAGGGGGAAGTATTTATACTGTTCTAAATCACCAGATCTGACATGACAGTTCGTTGTAAGCCGAAAGATGAAACATGCAGCTGCCATTTTGGATGCATTTCAAAATGTATTCTGAGAGGTTATTTATTATTATTTTTTTACTCAGCAGGGAAATGTTAATTTTGAACTGTAAATACACCATGTGATTTAGCAACATAAAAATGTTCAGGAAAAAAAGTTCAGCCCTAATTTCCCTCATGGGCGACAAGGGTCTTCGACGGCTCATTAAATTGGATATATGAAACATTTTAGTTTAATTTCTGTTTACTTAAACAAAAGTGGCCATGGTGGAAAGTAATAAGGAGGTACTGAAAAACGGAAAACCTTTAAAATTCGCATTTGTTGAAACTAATGCGTTCAGTTTCAAACGACGCATTGAATTCAAATTTAGCTGTTCTCAACGAATTATGAACGAACTGTAAGAAATGTTATAACTATTAAAGTAGGGCCTACACGAATGATGGCAAGTTAATGTGAACAATAATTTTTTTGAGTACAATCGATCCTTTCTCATTACTCTTCACCAACCTGTCGCCTAAACTTCATGAGTGAATTCCATCCAATGCACTTAAACAATGGACCGCCGCAACTAAATATGCCTTAGGTATGGGCGTCTTTGAATTACCTGATTTCCTTGTATAAGTAATATCATGATAAATTTGCATGTTACATGCAGCAGATTGTGATCTGATTCAATATCAGCTCGATTAGAAATACAATTTCTATACAAATGTATCCCCTCATTAAAAATTACAACAAACGGAGGCATTACTAAAGTTGAGATATATCACGGCACCATTTCATTTCGCCGTCATCGTACCACAAATAATAAATGCGCAATCGTAAGACAACACATTCTTTTGTGAATGTATTTACATTCCCAGAAACGACAAATAATCTGACCAATCCTCATCTTAATGCGACCCTCTGCTGAGAGCCGTTCACTCCGGCGACGTATTACTGGACGTTCCCGAATTGACCAATCACGAACAGCGAGGGGCGGAATTGAGTCGTTGTTGATAAGTTCATGTGACGTAAGCATCTGCGCGCAGCCGCAGCGGGTGAAGAGAAGATGGTGCTTATCAAGGAATAGTAAGTGGAAATGTTTCAATCTTTTTTCCCCCCGCAGGCTCATGCGGTCGCTCTGATGAGTCGATCAAACATTGATACAATGTATTCACTCATCGGGCAACAGTTCTGCGCGGCGGAAGCACTTTTTGCTTCGATAGGTGCGGTGTTCGCTTGCCCGAGGGGTGATCAGGATGTTGGGGATGTATTTTACCGGCTTGTTAGGCCGGGCCTAGAGGTAGTTCGCAAGCTAGTTCCGATCTAACGGTGCAAAACTAATTCGTAGAGCACCACGGTTTGCGTGCAAGTTGGCCATTTAACAATCTGGCACTGAGCGATTGTGTCCCTCCTGATGGAAAAGATTTGCGGGATTTCTCCCGGGAACCGCACACTGAAGATCGGCTCTGCCGCTGAGGGAGACTGAAATGTGGTTTATAGTGTGAATTCAAAACTTTAGCTGCATTACCCATTAAACCCAAGTGAAAGTCTTGCTGAGCTGTGACGCTGGACCAGCTCTATTCCGCCCAGGAGCCGACGGTACCGCACGGGCTGCGTTCAGTCGTCGCGGAATGGTTTAAGCTGCTTTCACACCGGACGCGAAAGCGTGTTTTCGAGTCTTTGCATTGACTTTGAATGTAATCTGGCATGCAAAAAAAAAAAAAAAAAAAAAATCGTTTCGTGTCCAGTGTGAAAGCGGCTCTATTAGAGTTAGATGAAACTTCGGCGTACAAGGTTTTGTCTCCTTGCTTAACTTTTTGGGGAGGGTTTTATAATTGCTTAATGGTTGACGAAAATCGTTAAATTCAAATGGAGAAACTGGCTTTATATATACATTTTTTTTTTTATTTAGAGATTAAATCACTACTTTTACACTTAGTTCGCTTGCCTTAGCTATGTAGCTAATGTAAGCTGGCTACCTCCCTTTTGAACAGAAAAGGGTAACGTTATATGATTACGAGTTTACTCGCTTATGTGTCATCGTATCGATTCTGCTTCAACGAAACTTAAGTGGATGAGGGGTTGGGCTAGTATACTGCTGAAAAACTTCAACCATCTATCCTTCAGAATTTCTCATTGATAGATATACATCTCAAGAATAACTAGTGAAAACTTCATCACAATTTATTTAGAATTAAAGAAATAATGAAGGAAAGTATAGACGGTTGTTTTTCACCAGATTAGACGTAACGTTACCCACTGGATGAGCTGAGACGCACTTTGATCCGCGCCTATCGTGAGCTGTAGGTGGTATTTAATCACCGCAGGAAATGAGCTCGTTTAGTTTTCTGGCGACTATCTGTTCAGTTGTTAAATTTTCACTCCATTATATTATGCGCTGAACGGTTCTTTACGTTTTTTTTCCATCCCAGGTACCTTGTTCTATCTGCTCGTACTGTGTCCTCCATACTAATGTTCAATTCTCAGAATGACCGCTGAGAAACTTTTCCAATTTTGCCTATTCTCTTGGAAAGACGGTTTACTTGTTTATGAAACTTAGGGCCGGTTTCACAGACATGGATTAAGAGTAGTCTTGGGCTAAACTTGAGTTTTGTATGGAGATTCTCTTTTTCAGTGCTTCTCAAACCTCTCCTGCGTGTTCCGTATCTCTCCCTGCTTTTGCTTCGGTGATTCATATGATTGGCTCGTTATCAAGCATCTTCACAGGTCTATAATGAGCTGATCATTTGACTCACCTGTGCTGGACCAGGGAGAGGTCTAAAGCCTGCAGGACAGGTGGCACGCCAGGAGAGGTTTGAGTAGTGCTGCTCTATTCAGTGGAATTTATTCTTGGGTTAAGGTTAATCTGTTTCTGTGAAACTAGCCCATAAACTATCAGAGGATAGTGTTTAATTTCTCACTGGTTCAGATTCACAGTTTTCATGACTCATTTGAGCGTAGGGAAACATCCCTGTTTTACACACAAGGCCAATCATTCTGCTCCCTGCTTATATAGCTTGTGTGTATTTTCTTTAGAGTCAGTGTAAATTTTTCTTGCTGATTAAATGGGGCATAAAGTGCAATGCACTATGCTTGTTATAAGCAGTCCCATTTTGTTTTGGCTGGGAGTTCAACAGTTTGTGTGTGTGTGTCTGAATTTCACTCAATATTGTTTCACCTTGCAGCCTTTCATTAAATCTATTAACTGGGAAGTTTGCCTCCACAGTATTCATTTCTTGCTGTGATTGGAGGGTGAGCACACTTAGCCCAGTTGCTCTGACTGAGTTTCTGTCTCGATGCATTACATTTTCCTCCCACATGATCAGCACTTAATAATATAGCTCTTAAAATTTCTCACACCTCAAAAGAATTAACTCCCTTTAGCTTTGAATGGTTTTCCCCCTCTTCCAATCAAAGGCCACTTAAGCTGAATTGCATTGCCCTCAACCTATGCAGAAAATGATCCCTCTGTCTGCTAAGAGGACTGTATGCTGTGCTGTAGTAGTTTTCTATCACTGGGGTGATTGAGCCAGCCGCCTCCTGTAACACACAGTGTGCATCATTGAATCAATGTGAGGGAAATGGTTTGGCTTCCTCTGGTTGCTTGCGCAGTATTTTGGCCAAGGCTCTTGCTATGTGCACAGTAAAAATCCCAGTGTTAGTTCAACTCCAGTAGAGTTTGAGTCCAAGATGGCTGGGTTGGTTTCATATAAACTCTCACGGAGTTGAATTAACCCTGGGTTTTTACTGCGTGGTGGCTATTCAAGTACTCAAAAACCGGAGAAGGCCCACAAAAGTGAACTTGGGGTGGGGAGGCCCCATCTGTCACGGGACCAGGAAGTCCTGGAAATGTCTGGGCTTTTTTCTCCTCTGCATTATATTGTGACATGCATGTGTGACTCGCCACTGCGGGTGAGATGGCTCTGAGCAGGGTAGTATGTGGGCTTTAAAGTATTCAGTCTCATTATGGGCTTGTCCACGGCAACTTGGGCTAATAATACCAATAGACATATTAGTTTAAAACCCGATCTGACATTGTGTTTGCTTTTGTGTGTTGATTTGCAAATTGAAAAGTACATCATGTGCTGGCATCATGAAAAATTTTAGGGTTTATGTCCAGAACTCTGCGTTAAGTGTCTGAAGTTGTTCAAATTTTGTGTATATATTTGTGTCTCATGAAAAAAAAGTTATCATTTGAATGAATGGCCATAATTGATACTTGTATTTATGTCATGTAAATAATCTCCCAGAATAAAAACGGGATGATATTCCTCTAACGTATTTGTCGACTGAAATAAGTTTTGGCCAAATGTGCATTTGGCTTTTTGTTCATTTTTATTTCCCAGATTTTTTCTGTCCAGTTTGTCCTCTGCAACACATTAGGTCATACTTGAGAAATGCATGGAAACCCAGAAGTTTTCATGTGCAGACAAAACACCTTAAGGAAAGCTCAATTTCTTTTACTACTGGCAAATAGGCCAGTTCTGGATGAATGAAAAACTCTGTCCGAACATGGCCCCTCGTGCCACCTGACCTGAATGATTTTCTGGTTAACGTGTCAGGATGACATTTTATTTCACTTTTTCTCAGCTACATTTAATAAAGGTATGAGGCTCAAAGTGTCACATTTATGGGAATCTTGGCTGTTATGCGCATTTCAAATTTTTGACCCCTTGAAACACTGATGGTCTGGGTTATTGTGAAATTGCTCCGGTGGTGTGTTTCCTTGCATCCAGGGGTTCAGCAGCGCTG